>JAXGGA010024526.1:0-11900 GCA_038373865.1 Uloborus plumipes
AGCTCTTAGCGCTGTAGTCATAGTATTTATCAAATACCAGGTGAACATGAGCACCTTTTAACATGACAGTGAATTTTTTTCAGGAAATCATGCACATACCCTCTTACAAGCCAGTGCACATTGCACAACCCACAGTAAAGCACAACCGTCAATGATTGTTTGTGCAGGTGGAACTTTCTAACATATTGCGATGCACTCATAGCGTTCATTAAAGCAGACTTACCAACAGCCTATATCTCATGCTTCCATCGTCTATATCTCATGCTTCCATCGTCTATATCTCATGCTTCCATCGTCTTTAAACCTTCACTGCACGGTGTGCCAGATCTGGCACAAACCAAATAAACCCTCATATATTCCTATGATTTTTAAATGCAGTTAAACTGAGCTTTGTGCCCCTTCTGGAATATTGCTATAACAGTTTAGTGTGATTTTTATGCACTAGTTAGCTGCACTAGTCTAGGTATTACAGTTCTTGCTTTTTTAAAAAAAAGGGTCTGCATTTCCGTTAGAAGTGTGCTTAGTCATTATTTCCTTTGTTCCAAAAATGTTTAAATACACTTAGTGGAAAGTTTGTTTATACCACTTATGACACAAAAACATTGTAGATTATTACACTTATCGGTATACAAAGCATATGCTATGTGCTTTGTGCCATACATAGAACAAACAATTAAAACATCATTTTTGGTGCACATTTTTAAGATTAATTTTTTTCTTCATTTTTCCTGAACTCAGAGTTATTTAAAAGGTAACAAATAATTTTTTTCATCAAAATATAAAAAATCGTGCAGTGAAGGGTTAAACATGGGGGGGGGGGGGGCACAGAAAAAAAGTTCGTGTTTCAAGGCATCAGTCGTTTTTATTTCCTTGTTTGCTTGGAGAGCAATGATTTTCGAATACAAAAACGAAGCATCTATCTGTATTGCGGTTGGAATTTTACTACCACCTTCTTTACTTTGATCCATGTGACAACAGTTTTTAAGACTTACATGAAATCCATTTGGTATACTTTCTTGAAAAACATGCCCTGCTATGTTAGCCATTTCATAAGCTTGTCTACATCAACTGATTTTCCTGCTACTATTTTTCCAGATACAATGTTTGCCAATCCTTGAAGATGCTCTGATGGGTTTAATGGCTGTATACACACAGTTCTAGTTTTCTCCTTATTTTCTCCCTATCTGCAGCATCATGACTGATTCTTATGTTGCTTTCTTCTTTGTGTAAATGTATTTTGTCAGAACCCTTGTTTTCTCTCATTTCGCACAGATCACTTACAAGCTGACTGGTCACATGCATACTTAATGTCCAACGTTTTACTCTACTTCCTCTTGCTTCATGTGCATATTTCATGCATGTGCTTTCATTCATCGTATCTCACCATATTTCCTTCCAATAGCCACTTCTATGTCTCATGGCATACTCTCCTTTCAAAAAATAGTCTAAGCAATTTCGTGTCATTTGCTCCATGAACATTACAGAAACAGAAGCATGAGGTAAATAGTTCCAATAACCCGAAGCAGCAAAGTAGGGCAACATTTCTTGTACACGGCAAAGATAAAAGCACTAGTCTGCTTCTCTTCCGGTCTTAACATAACTCATTAACAGAACAGAATTATCTTAGTGAAATTTCTAAACCCACGTACGAGTAGTTCGGCTTTGAGTACACTTTTCTTCTAAGTTCTCCATCATATTATCAAAATTAGTGATGTCATTCGCTTCAAAACCTGGTCTCAACACGTCTTCATGCAGACGCCGTAACGTTCGCATATTTTAAGGAATTTTTTTTTTTTCCTTTTAGCATTTTCAACACCCCCGCAAAATCACATTCAAGCATTTATACCATCCCACTCCCACCCGGGAGTGAATCTTTGTAAGTGATAAAAGACATGATATATGAAGAGCCAGGGGGAAAAAAGAGGAAAGTGACCAAAAAGCGACTTCAAGAAAAACTAAGAACAAAGTTTGATTTCTCGTAGCTCCTTATGTAGTTTTTCAAGTTTTCATGCACATTTCAGTCGCTTCTCATCTTCTTTCTCCCTCGTTGTTTTACCAGATGATACTAGTCCTTCATAGCCCCTAGATAGCGCTAATATCTCAAAATTGACGAAAAAGTGACTTTCATCTTTTTTCGCCCTGCCCTTCATATATATATATACATCAAAACAGTTATATGTAGTTGTAGAGCAACTAATATTTCATGTAGATTAATGTGTCAATGCTTACATGAAGGGGAATGGTGCTGCAGTGCTACAATCCAAACACCAATTTAGCTATGAACACCAATTTAGCTATCAGTAAATGAAGTAAATTCTCAGTGGTTTTGAAGAAGAATTTTACTTCAATTGTTACTTTAAAATTATGTTATCTTGAGCTCAAGTAGCAACATGATATGTATCATTTTTCATTTCAACTTTAGTATCCTTATTGTTAACATTTAAAAGTTCCAAGATTTCTCATTTGATGCATCTCCATATATTATTTCTCTAAGCCGAATCCTATACCCGGTCGAAACTCGCTCATTTCTTTATCGAATTGCAAGAAAATTTATGATTTTGAAGCTTATCCCGCGGGCTATTGACGAAAATTAGACCCACCCTCTAAAAAGTGTCGGTTCGTTTTTTATTCGAACTTCAATTTTTGGGCACAAAATTGACTCTATCTAGCGAAATAATTGTCGTATCGTCTCCATTTTGATTTCATTCGAAAGATTTAAAAAAATGCGTTCTTTAGAACGTTTCTCCGCTAGCGCCGCGTGACGAGAATCTCGAAAATCCACGGTTAAGCGACTTATAAGCGATTGAAGTTTGAAAAAGTTAAATTTTTTGCTCAAACGTTAAAATCGTTACATTGTTGCTCAAATCAAATTTAAATGCGACATTTCAAGCCAAGGCTTAGCTCGGTAAACCTTAATTGTAACTTTTATTGTTTCAAAATACTATGGTAGTTTTGCGATAATGTTAGTATTTAGTTTAGTAGTAGCCTTGGGTATTTGATTTTAATATAGGGTATCACTTTTGTAGTAGTTGTAAAAGTGAACGTGTCTTTGATCTCTTTGAAAAGTTGTCAGAACGACGGCAGTAGATGGCAATGTTGTGCAAATGAAGCCAATAAAAATTGTCGTATTAAATTTTAAGTTTAGAGTTTTTTTTTTTTCTTTTTCGCGGAATTCCGCACGGGTCACCTAGTTACAATATATTTTTTTCAATTTGTTTCAATAAAAATTTTAAGTAATCACGTTTGAATTAATTTTTCAACAAAAATGACGCTATATTCTAACTCCTTGACCAAAAAAAGATATAAAAGGACATGCCATATGACCATATCGCTTCAAAACAAAATATTTGACTTTTTGAGCGCCATCTTGAAGTAATCAAAATGCTCAACTCTGGCAAAGTGGCATCAATTGGATCTGAAATGTACATAACACAAGCTATCAAAAACAGTCAAAACATTTTATTCATACCTCAAAACAAGGCTATCCTATTTTTAGCCATTTGGCTACCGGACTATTCCACCTCATTGCTAGTAAAACAGGAGAGAACAAAAAATCTGTTCTCAAATTCATAAAATGGAATGCAATTAAAGTTACAGTTAATGAACGAATAAGAAATAAACATGACAGGACTGCAAAAATCATGTCTCGGGATTCAGACCATTTATCATCAGCCCGTTTTATTTATTTTTAACTAGCAGTACCCGCACGGCGATGCCCGTGGAATAAATGTAAAGGAAGTTAACTAAATAAAGTTTAACTCACTCTTAAGATATTTCTTCTTTCCGTGTGTGTGTGTGTGTGTGCGTGTGCGTGTGCGTGTGACGAACTTATTTATTTTTAGCGAAATTTTTACGTTTCAATGGAACTTTTGACACAGCTGTAGTGCCAAGATTTTCGAAAACTCTCAACGACCACAACAATTTTTGCCCTTGAAATTTGATATAATTCACCGATTTAACCGTAATTTTAATGCAAAATTGTTCGCCAAATCTAAATTGATCAACATAGGGAACCGATTGTATCAGGTAGCTCAGCCACAACCATTCTTCCATGATTTTAATGTGAGCATTAAAAGGAAAGAAACATAATGTCTTTCGCACCATCTCTTTGAAGTGATTACAATCAAACAGTGACCTTCAAAAAAGCAAGATTTCAGTGGCTGGGAGGTTTGGTAAATTTCTCGATTGTTACCAAACTTTACGTCGCCAAATACGAAGAGTA
This sequence comes from Uloborus plumipes, assembly GCA_038373865.1. Lineage (NCBI taxonomy): Eukaryota > Metazoa > Arthropoda > Arachnida > Araneae > Uloboridae > Uloborus > Uloborus plumipes. Next base: position 4,223 of record JAXGGA010024526.1, read on the forward strand.
ACTGAAAAGCGGTGTTACCGAAAATGTCAGAATGGAACTATTATTGTTAAAAATTTAGTGATGGCCAGGGCCGTCGACAGGATTCATGGGCCCCTATGCAACTTTTCGCCCCCCCCCCCCAAAAAAAAAAAATCTTGCACTTCCTATTATTATACTTTGTTTTCACACAAAAAAAGTAAATATTGTCAAAGGAAAATTAAATATTTTACTGAAAGTTTTCGTATTAATAAAAGAAAAAAAATATATACTTTTTTTTGAAAGGTTTCCAACTTATACGCGTTTTAAGGCCTGAGCTGCAACCAAAGATTCGGTAGCTGATCGTTACTTTACTACAGAAGTGATTAAAATATGCTTCCGTCGGAGGGAGAAGGGCTATTGCTTCGTTTTGAATATTACAAAGAAAAAAAAAGTTAAAAAAAACTTTTCCAAAAGTATATAACATTTTCAAAAGAAAAACTCAAGAAGGTAGTTAGTAGGCTTGCAATCGCCAAAAACGATGTCCACCTCAAACGCTGTCATAGAAGAGCCTCAACTATTTCGCGTATTAATTTTGGATGTACGTTTAATATTTCATTAAATACGATATTCATTAATATACAACATTTGAATCAGCTGTGAATTTTCTAAAAAAAAAAAAAAAATGTTTCATGTTTATGAACAGGAAATAAAATGCTGCAAATAATTTCTCAAAAAGCTTCAATGGGAAGTAATCGAGTCGTAACTTTCAAGATTGCTCCTTGAATAAAATAATCCCTTGCTTTGGTCCATGGTGGCTAAGCCACTACCAGTCTTATGGGCTGGTAACCCCATCGCCTAGGGGCCACGCCCGATAGCCAGGCAAGGCTAGCCACGGGTGGGTTTCTTTGTCATAGGATCCCAAGCCTAAATGCGGGTATCTATCAGGTTCCCAAGCCTAAATATGGGTATCAAGACCAAAGATTATAGGAGACATCTTCTAGATTTTTTGGAAGCAAATTCAGATATAATATCTTCGAAGCTCAAGCTCTTTGTTAATTCAGACTCGATTGAAAGCATACAAAGTCCACTTAGTCTTTCGTGTCCCATCGCTGACCGTAGAAAGTTTTTAAATTTTCAACTTACTAAACGATCTTTCTGCTTCAGCAACTGAAATGGGGAAGGTGCAAAATATTCGAATTGCTATGCACACATTGGGAAACAATTTTTCTAATTTTAAAGAATGTAATGTATTCAAAAGCTGGAAAGGCTTCAGCAATTCTGGTGATAAATTCGATTTGTGAATCGATTTCAGAAAAATCATTTCTTCACAAATTTCTGAACTTACGTCACTTCCATAAACTTTTAAAAAAGCACCACATTCTTTAACTAGATCAGAATCAGTTAGGTCCATATATTTCCACAAGAAACTAAATGTTTCTGAAAGTTCTTTCGTGGCACGAAATCGATCAGAAAGCCCTGCAATGACAGAATCGACTATGCTGTAAAAAACATTGACTCTGTATGCTTCTTCATTACTCAATTCATCATTCAAATCTTCTGTTTCGTCAGCAAATCGTTTTCTTTTTTTCAACCGTTTCTCCGGAAACTATTTCTGTCGGCATGTCGTCCGATATATTTCGAGCAACAATTTTTGCTTCTGTTAGAATAGCTTCCCATTGGCAACATATATCTTTCATTTCTTCAATCAGGCTACTTATATTTTCTACCTCCACATCAATTGTTGCTTCTCTGGCTTGCAGTATTTTATTTTTATAATCAATTATAGTCAAAATACGATGCCAAATTATTGACATTATGATTATGTTAAAATTTTGGCAGTATTGGGTCAGACCATTTAATTCTACTTTACCGACTGCCGTCAAACTTAAGCTTTTGCATTTTTCCAAAGCGCGTTTAATCAATGGTAAGTGCTTAGCGATAGGTTTGACACTTTCCACTCTATCTGACCATCTTGCGTCGGACATCGTATGCAGGGAACAGCCCCAGCCCGTTTCTTTTTGCAATATTTCCCATCTCTGTGGACTTTGGGGAAAAAAATTGTACAGTTTTTGTACTATTCCAAAGTATGTGACAGCAGTTTCACAGCACTCCGCTGCCTTTACTCCACACAAATTCAATGTATGGGCTCCGCATGTAGAAAATTTGGCCAAAAGATTTTCTTTTTGAATATGAGCCTGTACTCCTTTGTACTTGGCTGCCATATTTGATCCATTATCATAGCATTGAGCTCTGCAGTCTTCTAATGGAATGCTATGACTGCGCAACTTTTCTACTATTAAATTTTTTATATCTTCGCCTGTTTTTTTGTTGCATTCTTCAAATTCTAGGAACCTTTCCTTTATGATGTAGCTCTGCCCATCGAAAAATAGGTAACGAATTACAAAAGTATTTTGCTCAATGTGGCAAACATCTGGTGTTGCATCAACTATCAATGCAAAATACTTCGCTATTTTCCTCTCTTCTAAAATAACTTCCAGCACTTTTAAGCGCGATTCACATAGCGAGCGAAACGCTTTCGCGAAGCGAACTTTTCCCCTCGAAACAGGTTTTCGGAATGCGTTCCCATGACAACGCGGCGAAAATTCGCCTGTCGCGAGCGATCTAGCATGCTAGATATTTTCGCGTGCGAAAGGCGAACAAAACTTGTCAACGAGAGCGACAGCCAGTTAGAGGGAAGGCGCCATCTTTGCTCTGTTTTGACCGAGTGGACATTCGATTTCATTGGCTCTCGCGAGTTGGGCGCGCTTTATCCTTAGTGGGTGAATACCATCACGTGACTTTCGCCCGCATCTAGTATGAATGATCGGAATTTTTGACTAGCGAGCGAAAAACGCTTCGTTCGTTCGCGTCGCTCGCAATCTGAATCGGCCTTTACTTGACAAGCCTGAATAAACTCGTTTTGAGATTCCGGAGAAAGGTAGTGAGCTTGAAGTCTCTCCCCTTTCTTCTGCGACTTCTTTACTTTCGTTATGTGTTCTCTTAACACAGGATCGTATTCGGCTAGAAGTTCTGCTAACCCGAGAAAATTTCCATTATTCGGAGCCCCAATCTTGCAAGAGGCACCCCGGAAGAAAAGCCCTCTTTCACTTAGAAAGAAAGTAATAGACAGAAGTCTTCGGAATACTTTGTTCCAATAAGATTCTTGATTTATTAGCTCCTTATCAATAATTCTACTGATGTCATTTTCTGCAGTTAAAATTCTCTCTGTTTCCCTCCATTTAACATAGCAAATCCTGTGAATTGCACTTGATTCATGGGCAGGCAACTTGTTACACAATTTTCTCCACCCCGCGCTTTTCTCCCAGTCATTGCAAGTTGTCAAAATGGATGCTGACTTTGAGTTCACATCAAGGGCGGATACAAGGGAGGGGCGATGGGGGCGATCGCCCCTCCCTTGAGGGACTATTCTCCAGCAGTTTTTAGATTTTGAAGTTAAAAAAAGGCCATTTTATTTGATCTTTGATGATATTAATGGAAAGGGTGCGGGGATTTGGGGCTCTGATCTGGAAATTTTTCGAAATGGAAGACCAAAGCATTGGAAATCAACATATGCTAACAAGGATGCATGGCTAAAAAATGGGCAAGTCAGAAAAAGAAATCAATCGCCCCTCCCTTGGAACATTTCTGGATCCGCCCTTGGTTCACATCAAAAAGTCGGAGAGGAAAACAATGTAAGGACTCTTTAGAAGTACTCCATACCAACCAGTCTCTCAGAATCTTCTCCCCATTGCTTCGCTTAGAGTAAATTACAGAAATGGGAAACGGGCGAAAGCCATCACTAGGCAAAGTGGAAGGAATTTTAGAAGGGCCCTTCTTGACAATTATTTCAACAGACTTAGATGACGGCACATCTTCGGTGAGCATGCCCAGATCAAAACCTATACCCTCGTTTACTTGAGCAGAAGCTTGGTTAGGGAAAGTACTTTGATATGCTTTTTCGGCTGTTTCGGGGGGTTTACTTGAAATATCAGCAAAATTATCATCTAGGATTGTCTCTGTCTGTTCCTCAGTCAGAGTATTATGCAATGAGTTTTCTGAAACTGAAATAAAATAACCTTGCAATTCAATTTTTTAAGTTATTTTTTAAAAATTAAAATTATTTTCGAAAGTTCGACTTTTTTTTTTCCCCAAATAGTGCACTAACAATACATGTTACATAAGCGATTTTTCTCACTCAATTTTTTAATTTCAACAAGCGCTGGAATTAATCAAGTACAATAAATAGATACATACATATATATATATATATAATATCTTTAAACGAGCAATTCTTGTATATATATATATATATTTATTTATTTATTTATTTATTTTTCGGATCTCGAAAACGGCTCTAACGATTTCGATAAAAATTTGTATTCAGATAGAGTTTCGGTTTCTGAGTTCATCTACGTCGGCGTTTTTTCTGTAAAAACGCGAGTTTTCACAAAAAACCCCGTTTTTTTTGTGCCTTCATTGAAAGTTTAAGAAGCTTTTATTGCGCCATTTTCTTTATGATTACTTTCATTGTTACTTAACAATTGAATTTCATATTTAATCACATCAGCGCGAGTTTAAATTTTATGGTATTTGGCAACGTTAAATTGTTATTGTTTTTTGAATTGTAAAAGCTAGGCTTCACTAGATAAGTGCCTTATACAGGCTGTTTCATTTATTCAAAAGCCATGGGATAAAAGCAGTGGTTATTGTCCACCGACATCTATTGAATTTTATGGTAACTTACACGATATAAAAATCGGATTGTTTTACTTTTTAAGTACGATTTCAAAATTGAGTATAAAAGTGTTACAGTTAGTTTTCAAATTCTTTTTTTCCTCCTCAAGAGTGTTTAGTAAGATATTTCAAGTAAAAAAGCAATAAATACGAAACTCAATTTTCTTAAAATATTAAGTTTCGGAACAAAATTACACTGAAGTGACAAAAGTCATGGGATAGCAATATGCAAATTTTCAGATGGCAGTAGCATCGCATAGAACAGGTATAAATGCGCAGTGCTTTTACAGAGCTTTCATTTCTGTTCAAGTTATTCATGTGAAGAGGTTTTAACGTGATGATGACCGCACGACGTGAATTAACAGACTTTGAACGCGGAATGTTAGTTGGAGCTAGACGCATGGGTCATGCCATTTCGGAAATCGTTAGAGAATTCAACATTCCCAGATCCACTGTGTCAAGAGTGTGCCGAGAGTATGAAATTTCAGGCATAACATCCCACCATGGACAGCGCAGTGGTCGACCGCCTGCACTTAAAGATCGAGACCGGCGACGTCTGCAAAGAGTCGTAAATTCTAACAGACAAGCAACACTGCGTCAAATCACCGTAGAAATCAATGTGGGACGTACAATGGACGTGTCTGCTAGAACTGTGCGGAGAAATTTGGATTTCTTGGGCTATTCCAGCAGAAGACCGACTCGAGTGCCTTTACTGACAGAACGACATCGCTTGCAGCGACTCTCGTGGGCACGTGAGCATATCGGTTGGTCCCTAGATGAATGGAAAACCGTGGCCTGGTCCGATGAGTCACGATTTCAGCTGGTAAGAGCCGATGGTAGGGTTCGAGTGTGGCGCAGACCCCACGAAGCCATGGACCCAAACTGTCAGCAAGGCACTGTTCAAGCTGGTGGTGGCTCCGTAATGGTGTGGGCTGTTTTTTCATGGCATGGACTTGGTCCTCTAGTGCGACTGGACCGAACATTGACTGGAAATGCTTATGTGCAGCTACTTGGAGATCACTTGCAGCCATTCATGGACTTCATGTACCCAAACAACGATGGGATTTTTATGGATGACAATGCGCCATGTCACCGGGCCACAACTGTTCGCAATTGGTTTGAAGAAAATTCTGGACAACTCCAACGAATGATTTGGCCACCTAGATCGCCCGACATGAATCCCATTGAGCATTTATGGGACACCATCGAGAGGTCTGTTCGTGCCCAAAATCCTGCCCCATCAACGCTTTCACAATTATGGACGTCTATCGAGACAGCATGGCTCAATATTCCTGCAGAAGACTTCCAACGACTTGTTGAGTCCATGCCACGTCAAGTTGTTGCACTTCGCCGGGCAAAAGGAGGGCCGACACGATATTAAGAGGTATCCCATGACTTTTGTCACTTCAGTGTACATCTAATATCTTTAAACTAACAATTCCTGTATATATATATTTCGGATCTCGAGAAAGGCTCTAACGATTTTGATAAAATTTTGTATTTGGATAAAGTTTTGGTTTTTGAGTTCATCTACATCGGCGTTTTTTCTGTAAAAGCGCGAGATTTCACAAACCCCCCCGTTTTTTGTGCCTTCATTGAAAGTTTGACAAGCTTTCTTTCGCCATTTTCTTTATGATTACTCTTATTGTTACTGTTTCATAGCAACCACGTTTTATTATAACAATGGATTTCATATTTAATCACATCAGCGTAAGTTTAAATTTTTATGGTATTTGGCAAACGAGTTTTGGCGACACGTTGGAATTGTTATTGTTTTTGAAATTTAAAAGATATCGATCAAAATTAATTTAGAATTGGGTGTGGGCCGCGGTCGTCCGATAATTAAGTCGTCGGACTCGTAACCGGAGGGTCCCGGGCCGATCAAAGATCCACCGTCTTCATTAATGGTGGCTGGGGGACGTTAAAAATGTTCGTGGTCATAAAATCCTCCAAATGAAACGATACCTCTGGGGGGGGGGATGCTGACCAAGGGTTTACTAGGCCCTTTTGATTGGTTCAAAAATGAACAGAGCGCTCTTCAGGGCCCAATCCCGGTTAAACCACGAGTTGTGGTATGTACGGGGGGCACACTCGAGTTGCGCACCGGGCAACCCTAAGAAGGGGTTGTCCAGCAAGAGAAGTTATCGCTGATCATGATTTGCGCCCTTACTTCCCCCCGAACCAAGAATTATCTCAAGTTCGCAGGGGTTGCCACTCCTGCATCTTTATCAGTGAAAGTCTCGTTGGCGAATGAAACGTAAATTGAATTTATTTTTAACGCCTTTGAAAAAAAGTAAAAGACAATTAATTGAATTTTTTAATTAAATTTCTTCTGTTCACCTGATTTCTTTTGTACAATTTGACCTTTTGGAAAAGTTTAGGAGTGTACAAATATCACGGAATTGAAGCTTTGTCTCAGATCCGGACATCAGCGGATTTTATGGGGGTTGGGGAAGGGGGCTCTCCTAAAGAAGCAAAATTAGTTCATCTGCACCATTAAACATTTTTTATAAGTCTTCACAACACGAATAGGAGGTTAAACTATTTAGCATAGACAAAACATATTTGAATAAAATCAATTTGTTTTGCTACAGGAGTAATATTGCAGTGCAATCAGCTGTTAGTGTGAAATGATAATATATAAGGCTGACTAATTTGGAATTCAAGGATACTTAATATCGTTAATGTATATATGTGAATTATCGTACTATTTTGGTAAGACTATAAAGTTAGGTAGCTAATTATCTTGAAACGATTTACGACCAGATTCGAAGTGAGTTAGTATGTAATGTTTCTGAGCATTAGGCTTTAAGGATTTTTTAAAAAACATTTTAATGGAGCCTCATGAGGACTTTTTTTTTTCAACTGTAAAAAATAAAACTTTTGTGTTTTGAACCAAAAACTATTTCTGTATCTGTCCCTGGTTCTAGTCATTTCAAAAATACGATACCGTGACTTTAAAAAACTTTCTTGTAGCTCCGCTGTT
>JAXGGA010024527.1:0-11898 GCA_038373865.1 Uloborus plumipes
TCAACAGCTCACCAAGTTTGAACGAGGTCGTACAATTTGGCTACGAGAAGGTGGATTTTCATTTCGCGATATTGCAGAAAGACTTGGGGGGGGGGGGGAGGTCTCCACCATGCATGATTATTGGAAGCTATGGTCAAGGGATGGTACCACCTCAAGAAGATCGAGTTCCGAGCTGGCAAGACTGAGAAGGAAGACCGCCGAATCTTGCGTACCGCTGTGTTGCATCGTACTGCATCTGCGGCTGGCATTCGAGCTGCAGTTGGTACCGTCGTGACCTAAAGAACGGTAAGAAATCGCTTACTTCAAGGACAGCTCCGATACAGGCAGCCTGTAGCCGGTATTCCATTGACTGCAAACCATGGTCGTTTGCTACGGCAGTGGTGTCAAGACAGATGTAGCTGGAGGTCGGAAAGGAGATCTGTTGTAATTTTTGATGAAAACAGATTCTGCCTTAGTGCTAGTGGTGGCTGTATATTGGTTAGAAGGAGGCCAGGGGACCGCCTGCATTCAAGCAGTCTACGGCCTAAACACACCGGACCCACACCTGGAGTCATGGTCTCTGGAGCAATTTCCTATGACAGCAGGAGCACTCTTGAGGTTATCTCAAACACACTGACTTGCCGTCAGTCTGGTAGTTCAACCTCTAGTACACCCCTTCATGAGTCGCATTCAAGGGGTAGTTTTCTAACAGGATGACACTCCCCTTCACATCGGTGCTGTAACGCAATGTGCTCTACAGAGTGCTGACATGTTACCATGACCTGCAAAATCACCAGGTCTGTCTCCAATTAATAACGTATGGGATATCTTTGGATGGCAACTCCAGCATCATCCACAGTAAGCAATGGCTGTCCTAGTATTGACACAACAAGCGCAACAAGCATGGCACTCCACACCACAAAGTGACATTCGGCACCTGCATGACATAATGCATGCACGCTTGCAGGCTTGCCTTCAAAATTCTGGAGGTTACACCCTCCATTAAATTAACATAATTTTACGTTTGCACAGTATTTTCTTCAGCTTAAATTAGCCAGTGATATTGTACATTTAATCAATTAAACATGTTAACTAGACAATCCCATTACCCAAATTTCATTAATCTACAGTATTTTTTTCTTGGTGTTGGGAATTTTTTTTTCCGCCAGTGTATTTTCTTTAACTGTTCGTTGGAATTTCCATGTAACATTTACCAGGAAGAGAGGCCAAATGCATTTGCTCGATAACTGCCTGCGTGCAGTAAAGAGATATGTCGAGTTCAATTTTCTCTTTGCCTGAAATTCAATTTCCTTTTCTTTGAGATGCAAATCTTTCATGTGCTGCTGTTACTGTAAAATGAATTCCATGCACTTTAATAATCTGTCGTCAAATGAATTCCACGCACTTTAATAATCTGTATCTACCAAGCAGATGAAAGATGTCTGTCATTGTTCACTGAAATTCACTAAATTCAGCTATAAGATCTTGAATTTCGACAATTGGAACACAAGGGCAAATAATTAATACCTTCAAAAACCTGTTTGACTCTGCTCTTTCGATTGCTGTTAATTTAGATATTTTCCTTAGTACATTATCGTATGGTTTCCTGGTTAGAACGCACGTTCAGGGGTGGATACATAGGAGAGGAGATGCGATCAACCCTCCCTTGAGCCCCTTCCAATACTAAATTTTTAATATTGAAGTTAAAAAAACTTAATTTTAGAAGAGTTTGAATGATGTTGAAGGAAGGAAGTTTGGGTTCTCCCCGAAATGTTTCAGAATTGAAGTCCGCAACCTATGTGATCAGTATTTGTAAACAAGTGTACATAGTAAAAAGAAGGTATTAAAATCAATCGCCCCTACCTCGAAAGTTTTCTGGATTCACCCTTGTGTATGTTGTTTTTTACATTATTTGCGCCCATTTGAAAATGTTAAGGTAACATAGAAATTAATCCTCTTACAGCTTATCTTGCGTTTTCCACGGGCAACTTAAATGTAGCAAATTTGCCCATATTGCGATTTCCGCGTGTATGAGATTTTATGATATTTAAAACTTAACCACTTTATTTCATTGGTCAATTGTTAATAATGTATTACTTGGAGCATTTAAATTGACGGATTGTCATTTTGCAATACTTTCTTATCTAATTGAAAAAAGAGGCTCGAAGAAGTGTGTGCTAAAAACAGCAACAGCAACAACACTACTCTAAGCATCCAGCCCCTGCCATTCATTTGAATTTTAACATCATGAATTCAAATCATGTTATATTATGTGAATTCCGATTGGATCATAGTCGTTGGTTCTCTCGTTTCTGCTAAGGGCCCCTAGCACCACTATAACTGCAAAAAACTTAACTTGAATTGAAGGGCTTGGAGGATTAAGGGGCTATGTTACATTTAAAAAATAAACACTCTGAACAATGGTAAGCAATGGATACAGATAAGTAAATAAAACTTGGTACATCAAAACGTAGATGTCGTTAGCTCAATTTCATACGCAGACTAACGACAAAACGTGAAAACAAAAACGCTGCAACAACTGCAATAATAAAACTTTGAACTTTAATTACTCGCAGTTTCGGTTTTGTCACATAACCTCTTCATCTCCCCAAGCCTTTTAATGCAGGACGTCAAAATTTAAACTCATGTCAGGAGCTGGATGCTGTTTTTGCCTTTACCCATTGATGCCCAAGTTTTTTTTAACAATTTTTTTCAATTTTTATCTGCTTAAAACTCTTACTTGGAATGGTTTACATACATTTTAGGCTTGAAATAGTTCGCCGTTGCCATATTTATTAATTTATTTAACGTCCTGTTTATGGGGTATTTTGCAGATATGTGAGCAAAATACAACCTTACTTGACTTTACTTGTGAAAGTAACATTACAGAAGGCATCTGTGATCAATTTTAAGCCAATCATTTTTGAATAGTTTAATTTTATGAAAAATAAGTTCGCAAAAAAAAAAAAAAAAAACTTACTTTCTGTGGCTACTAATGCTGGATCGTTGCTTGACTGATTTGTTTGAAAATAGCTTTCAATAAATAAACTCTGATGTCCTAATAGTGGCTCTAACTTGTTTTCTCAAGAAGAAGGACAATTTAACTTGTGAAAAACAGCTTTAGTAAAATGATGTACCCAATACAGGTTTTTGTATGCAGTAACTAACAAGCGTCCCGTTTTTTGGCTACTGGGCATAAATGAGTTAACCTGTTACCGCCCAGAGATCTATTCATAGATCACCTCTTTTCAGACCCCTCACGGAAAACAATACCTTTTTATCAATTCTTATTCTTACTGGCCGGTTTCCTTACGCGTGTCGCTACACCTTTAAACAAATTTTGAACCTTTCTTTTCCCAGTCAGTCCAGCAGGTAATGTCTAAAGCTTGTCATGCTGCAGATTCATAGCTCAAAGTTTTCAATTCTGGGTACAAAGACATTTTGTTTTTAAAGAAAATTACATATTTCTTTGGCTGGTGGTAATTTTACAAACATTTCATTCTTAATTTACAAAATTGGTATCTTCAAAGATAAGATTAGAAGAAAGTTACCTACTTTTTTACTACCAGAAAAGCCCAACTATCTACAGCGCGTCTCGAAATGATAGGTCCACCCTTATTTTTCAAAATTTCGACTCTTAATTGAGAATAAAAATCACTTTTTTTGACAGTGATTATATATCTGTAATTGTTAAAACTATGTTTGATGAAATTTCTCAAAAAATGAATCATTTCTTCTTATTTGATGCAAATTTTCATTTTCAGACCGTTTCGAAAAGATAGGTCCACCTTCAGAAATTTTGCCCCAACCACGTTTATTTCCAAAAATTTGCATAAGTATCGTTGCTTAGTCTTACTACGGGATTATGTTTGCTGCTGTGGAGGTATTTAAACAGATTTGAATAGCACTTTGTAGTCAAACAAAACGGGTTGTCGTTGCAGTCTTTCGCTGGTTGAGCGGGGAAAAATTGATGCATTAAAACAGTCTGGAAAATCGAACAGAGAAATAGGTAAGCTTTTAAACAGATCACAAAGTGTTGCAAACATTTTTTTGCTATTTGGAAATGCTTATAGCAGTAAAAAATCATCTGGCCGCAAATCAAAAGTGACACCCCTACAACGAAGCACTATCGTAAGGGACCTAAAATCCAGAAATAATGAGCATATCCACTTTGGCCAAACAACTAAACCCTTCAATATCAAAATCTACAGTCCACAGAGCGGTAAAGAAGTTCGGCAATTTTCTTTACGGGAAAAGGAAAGCGGCTCCGAAATTGACTAAAAAGCACAAAGAAAAGAGATTGAAATTCGCACAGGAAGAGATGTCCTGGAAACAAAATAGGCATCGTGTGATATTCAGTGATAAAAAGGAATTCAACCTGGATAGTCCAGATGGTTGGCATTATTACTCGCACGATCTGCGCAACAATAGACAGATATTCTCGAAGAGGCAAGCTGATGGTGGTTCCGTTATGGTGTGTGCCCGATTCAGAGGGACAGGAAAAACTGATATAGCATTTATAAACAATCGTTTGAATGCTGTTGGCTATAACAAGCTGTTTGAACAATATTTTCTCTCACAATCAGAACCCATTGGGGGCTCATTCTTCATGTTCTAACCGGACAATGCTCCTCTGCACTCTGAAAAGTCCACTTTTGAATGGTTTCTGGATAATGTTGTACATATTATCGATTAGCCACCTTGCAGCCCCGACCTGAATCCAGTAGAAAACATGTGGGGTATGCTCGCAAGAGCAGTGTATGCAGGCAGAAGGCAGTACAACAGTACTTGCAGACTTAAAAAGGGTTATTTCCTCCGAATGGTCAAAAATCGGGACAAATTGTTTGCATAAACTTGTAGAAACCATGCCAAATAGGATTTATGAGCTTATTCAGAAAAAAAAACAGAAAAATTTCTTATTAATTCAACATTTATTTGATGCGTGGTTCAGTGGACCTATCTTTTTGAAACAGCTGTTTCATCTAATTTTAGTTTCCCTCATTATTCCTATTATTTGTAAATTATTTATGAGCTATTTTACATTGAATGAAGTAATGTAGTTTATAAAATAGTGCTTTGTACACAATACAACCTTTTTTTTACCAGCATAACTTTCGTTTTTACTGGTGGACCTATCATTTCGAAACGCACTGTATTTATAGATCATCTATTATTTCAACTACAAAATAGTGAAGTGAATAAAACTTCATGTTTACTCTATTTATGAAGTATAAAATGTAATTTGAAAAGATTTTTCACAAATTTTCCTTTTGAAATAATTTGGGTGTTAAGGGATTAAGAGGATTACTTAAAGTCGAGAGAGTCGGGTAATGAATAAAAGGAGACATCGACGAAGCCAACGCCTAGGAGGAGTCGCGCGCATGGAGGTCGATGGACTTTAAGGACGCCATTCAATGTTCAAGTGATAACAATAAGCACTTTGGATTACTTCAAGGAAAAAAAGTGAGTTTCATGTTTGATTAAGTTTAGCCTTCGCTCAAAATTCTCATTATCCTTGTTATTACTGTTTCATATCAACCACGTTTTGTAACATTGGATTTCATATTTAATCATTTAGCACAAATCGCATTAAATTTGACTACTTATTAATTGATATCTTATTACTTTATTATGATGAGGACTTTTTATTGATAATAATAAAAAAAAGATTTAAACAAAATAATAATTAAAACATAAATCTAAAACCGACAATTAAAAAGATTGAAAAAGAAATAATGGGGGAGGGGAAACCCTTTATAATATGGGGGGGGGGGGGAATAACCGAACTTTAAACCGTGTTTTGATGCTTATTTTTCTAAGCGCAATTCCAAATATAAGTTACATAACTAATATATGTATCAGGTGGTACATATGTATATGCATTTTCGCATCGTTGATATAAAAATAAAAATGCGAATTTTGAAGTAACTTTCTTGACAAAAAAAATACGGTTTTAGGCACATAAAGTGCATGTTTGTTACATTTCCCGCATTGAGCAGTATCTAAAGAGATTCCCCATTCCTAATTAACCATTACGAATATTTTTATGAGAAATACAGTCAAAGAAGTTTTGAGCTTCTAGAAATAAGATTTTTATCATGAAAATTACTAATGTCGACGGACATATGATTCCTTTTCTGACTTTCGTTTGGCTCCGACGAAAAGTCCTTCTGGGAGGACTTCTAAAAGAAACCAAATCTGTTATGTCAACTTTTATTATTAGATGAGACTGCGGTGAATAAATGTGACACAGTAAATAATTTCAGTTGAAGGGAATTTCCGTATTCGTATGAATATTTTGTATTGTTCGGGCTACGGAATTGTATTCATGTCATTTTGCAATTTTGCGCTGTACTTTTCGCTATTTGTACACTGCAAAAAATGAACTGTTGTTTTTACAGTATAATACTGGCAGCCGAGGTTCCAATTTAAAACTGTAAAATACACAGTAATAAACCGTAAAACTAGCAATTTTACAGTTTATTACTGTAAAAGTAGCACTTGTTACAGTTTATTACTATAAAATTAGCTGCTTCATACTGTAAAAACAAGATTCATTTTTTACAGTCTAATGATAGTCCTGAATCGGAGAACTACGCCTTTCTTCTTACCAAGAAAGTACTCGACTTAAGTAATAATGAAAAAAGTTAAAAATGGTACGAGGCGCGTTCAAAAAGTAAGGGCCGTTTGGTCACAGAAAAACATAAGAAACAAATTTTATCGTCATATTTAGTAAGGTACAAACTTACTTCACTTCTCTACATAATCGCCGTTCACTTCTAACCAGGAAAGTACCCGATCATGGAATAATGAATTTCTTTTTAATGAGTACCAATCGAAAGAGGATTGTAAAACATGTTTCTGGATGCACGCGGTTTTGCCCTCGCGCCCCCGTTATCGAAATATAAAGTCCTAAAGTCAGGTAATTTTTTTTGAAAAATCGCCAATTTTAGCGAGTTATAATGAAACTGGAAGCTGCGGTGCGATTACGCTATTTGCGTCTAACGGGGAAACTTGATTCCCATTTTTGGTCATCTGCAAAGTTACAATACGTCTTTACAATAATCTTTTACTTTATCTGTGCGAGTTAAAGCAAAAAGCTACTATCAAGCCGATGACTTGGAAAGCAGAGAGTTTTTTCAAAGAGGAAAAACAATTTTAAACAACACATCAAAATTAAATTTTATCTTACTATTTGCGATTAACGCAGGTCCCTTGTTTAAGGAGCCCAGGAGGTGACAAGTGAACCTCCTGTTTTTTTTTAAGTATTTTTTTAAGTGTTCGTACAATTCTGTAGTCTAGGGGGGGATATATTTAGGGTTTTTAATTGTAAAAATTGCAAATATAAAATTTTTCAAACCACTTTTCTTTTGGTGGGTGCCCTATAACTCAAAGGGAGTTCTCCTAAACATTTTTGTCAATTGCATCACTGGGTATGTAAGAATCGTCTTTAAAAAAAAAAAAATACTCAGAATTTAATTAAAATGTGTTCAAATAAAAAATTAAAACAGGAATGAGGTGTTTTCTCTGAGATATTTCGAAAAAAAAATATTCGCTCGAATCGAACTTGTTCCCTCAAAAGTTATAAGTGAGGACAGGGGAAAAAATCGGAAATTTGAAATTGAATGTAATGTTATTCAAATCAAAACGTCCAATATGGGAGTGTATTGTCCTCACTGAGATCTTTGGATCAAAAAGAAAAAAAAAAGAAAAAAAAAATCGAATCAGACTATGCACTCAAAATTTATTGCCCGGGGAGTAGCAGAAAAACTGACCAATAGACAGACTGACAAGTACACAGTTTCCGCAGCTCAAAACCCAACTTTCCTATTTTAAATTTCTCTGTATTTAATTATTTTTATTAAGTTGTGCTTTTTCGACTCAATTGTTTTGAGCGTTTTCTTTCTTTTTTTTTTTTTAGTGCATCAGGCCTTCTTTCATGATTTTTTTTCAGCTATTTTCTACTTTTACAGAAAAGTAAGCTAAAACTTGTATTGATTTACAATTTTGTTAGTCTTTTCCTACCCGTTGAACATATAGCAGAACAAGTAAAAGTTATTCTAGTGTTTTTAAACAGTACGAAATTAACATGCAATATGTTTTACATTTACGTTACAGAGACTTTTCGCTACAGTGACCAATTTGTTTGAACGGCAGGGGTTTTTACAATAAATGCCGACTCTATTAGTATATTTTAAGAATGGAAATAATTATTTCCCTCTACCCTTGATGTAATTTCCGACGTGGATATAATTTTGCAGCTATTGATATTTACTAATTCGTTTTCTTTTTAAAATTATTTATTTTTTCTCGATTTCAATTTAAAAAAAATAAATGTTTTTGCTATGAGTTGGCAGATAGTGAAACTTCTTGTATCATTTTTTTTTTGAAATAAGAACTGGTATCATAATCCATGACAATTAAATTTCTACCCCAAAGATTATTTATTTCATTTTTTGTACATGAGCTCGTATTAGCTGCTTTTCATACTTATTTAATTATCCCGAATTATTCATTTGGAAACACGTGCAATATATTTTAACTTATAATAATTAACACATACAACTTAGTTCAGTAAAAAGATTTAAAATAACTAAAATTCTAAAATGTATTGTTATCAATCGTAAAAAGATAAAACTTTAACTTCTTTGTAAAGTTTTTGCTCCTCTGGATAAAGCTCTCTGCTTTCCACATCATAGTCTTGATTAGCATTCTTTATTTTAGCTCATACAAGTAAAGGGTTAACGTAGAACATCTTTTACTTTCTTTGCAAATGACCAAACATGGAAACGATGCGATGCCAAGCAAGTAGCGGAAGGGAGAATCGGGAGCTAGCTTCAATTTCTTGCCAAGTCTTCAAATTTGGTTACTTTTCGGCCGACTTTAAGACCCCTTATCTCGAAAACGAGGGGACGAGGGCACTTGATCTTTGGGTCAAAGACATGTCTCAGTATGCTCTTTCGAACGGCACCATTTTTACCTTTTTTCATTATTACTTAAGTCGAGTACTTTCCTGCATTTTTCGTACCGCTGCACCAGCTTTTTTAACCCCTCTGCATAGAAGTTTGCCGCCTGATATTTGAACCAGTTGAAAACGGCGATTTTGAGTCCCTCTTCGGTTTCAAAACGTTTTCCACCGAGCCACTGTTTAAAATGCAAGACGAAGAAGTAGTCGCTCAGGTGCAATGTCGGGAATGTACGGTGGATGGTCAAAAAAATCCCAACAAAAATCTTGAATTTTCTTCTTGTTTTTTGCAGCAGTGTGAGAACGCGCGATATCGTAAAGGAGGATTATGCCAGATAACAGTTTACCGCGGGGTTTGCTTTAGATTGCAACTCTCAATTTGTTGATGTAACAACAAACAACAATTTTTAAACAGTAGTGCGTTCAAGTTGAGGAAATTCTTCAGCTAGGCCAACTAATCGTCAATGGGCGATCAGATCACAGTGCTTCGTTCACTTGTGAAACGATTTCATCAGTCTGGATACTGGGCCTGCCACTCCGCTCTTCGTCAAAGACATTTGTTCTTCCATTTTTAAAATAGTCTAACCTTTTCTTTACTCATAACTGTAGGTTTAGAAACCAAGCATAATTCCCGATGAATTTCAGTAGCCAACGATCCTTTTGCACACAAGAAACGAATTACAGAGCGCACTTTAAAGTTGGCGGGATTAACGATTTTCGCGGCCATTGTTCCCTGCATCCACGGACAACAAAAGGACTTCAGAACCAAAACAAATGATGCTGTAGCTTCGCTATGAGTCAGTAGATGGTGTTGCAGAAGTTAAACTGTCCTCCGAAGAGCTATTATTAAAATATGAGTAAACGGCCCTTACTTTTTGAACGCGCCTCATACCATTCGAAAGAGTATACTGAAACATGTTTTTGACCCAAAGATCAAGTGCCCTCGACCCCTCGTTTTCGAGATAAGGGGTTTTAAAGTCGACCAAAAAGTAGCCAAATTTGAAGACGGCAAGAAATTGAAGCTACCTCCCGATTCTCCCTTTTTCTTGCTTGGCATCGCATCGTTTCCATGTTTGGTTATTTGCAAAGAAAGTAAGATGTGTTACGTTAACCCTTTACTTGTATGAGCTAAAATAAAGAATGCTGGTCAAGACTATGATGTGGAAAGCAGAGAGCTTTCTCCAGAGGAGCGAAAACATTTGAATGAAGTTCAAGTTTTATCTTTTTACGCATGATAAAAATACATTTTAAAATTTTAGTTATTTTAAGTTTTTTTACTGAACTAAATTATATGTGTTAATTATTATACGTTAAAATATATTGCACGTGTTTCTTAATGAATAATTCAGGATAATTAAATAAGTATATAAGAGCAGCTAATATGAGCTCATGTACAAAAAATGAAATAAATAGTCTTTGAGGTAGAAATTAAATTGACATGGATTATGATATCAGTTCTCATTTCAAAAAGAAAAAAAAATCGATACAAGAAGTTTCACTATCTGCTCACTCTTAGCAAAAACATTTATTTTTTAAAATTGAAATCGAGAAAAATTAAATAGAAATTTTAAAAAGAAAACGAATAGTAAATGTCAATAGCTGCAAAATTATATCCATGTCGGAAATTACATCAAGGGTAGAGGGAAATAGTTATTTCCATTCTAAAAATCTAAAAAAAAAAAAAAAATAGAATCGACATTCATTGTAAAAACTCATGCCGCTCGAACAAAATTGGTCACTTTAGCGAAAAGTCTCTGTAACGTAAATGTACAACATATTGTATGTTAATTTCGTACTGTTTAAAAACACTAGAATAACTTTTACTATGCAATACACCGCCAACTCGACTAGTTGTACCGTACCAAGTGCGGTCGCTCGCTGGTTTTCTAATTTCACATTAGCTACCAGTTTTTTTGGCTCTCTTTGCTTTAAAAGAAGATTTTTGCCTCCAACTCAGCTCCTTTCGTATTCCATGCTGATGAGAGCATAATAAGCTCGAAACTGCAGTCCATGGATCGAAATAGTCGAGTTGGCGATGTATTGCATGTTTTCTGCCTTAGCCCTTGCACACGGGCGGTTACTCACTGTTTTATAACTTTTACTAGTTCTGCTTTATGTTCAACGGGTAGGAACAGACTAACAAAATTGTAAATCAATGCAAGTTTTAGCTTACTTTTCTGTAAAAGTAGAAAATAGGTGGAAAAAAAATCACGTAAGAAGACCTGATGCATTGGAAAAAAAAAAAAAAACACGCTCAAAACAATTGAGTCGAAAAAGCACACATTAATAAAATATTTTTGGAAAAAAAATTGAACCGACTTCAGTTGAAATTGCTCTAAAAAGTAAAAAATATTTTTTTTCTTTGAATACCATCGAAAATACTTTTAAACATAAGTTTTGAAGTCGGCGCAAAAACGATAGGTAAAATGATATTTAACAATATTTTGCCAACATTTTTCAGAGAAACCATTGAAAATTAAAAGCAGAATATTTGCACCATTATACGAATGTGTGGTAATCAATGAAATGTATCCATTAAAATTGATATTTATAGTTGAATTGTAGTTGCGTATGATTCTACCCCAGCAGCACCAGAACGTTCAAATTTGGTGCAAAAATGGTGTTATTGGTCAAATAACGGTGCTAAGTGTCACTTGAACGTTATATTCGACGTGCAAAAACAGTAATATTATCACGGTGTCATTTCAGTGCTTAAAGAACGTGATATTTGACGTGCAAAAACAGTAATATTATCACGGTGTCATTTCAGTGCTTAAGGAACGTGATATTTGACGTGCAAAAACAGTAATATTATCACGGTGTCATTTCAGTGCTTAAGGAACGTGATATTTGACGTGCAAAAACAGTAATATTATCACGGTGTCATTTCAGTGCTTAAGGAACGTGATATTTGACGTGCAAAAACAGTAATATTATCACGGTGTCAATTCCAA
>JAXGGA010024528.1:0-11898 GCA_038373865.1 Uloborus plumipes
ATAACTCCAGGTGTGGGTCTCGTGTGTCTAGGCCATAGACCGCTTAGATGCAGGCTGTCCCCTGGCCTCCTTCTGACCAATATACAGCCACCACTGGCACTAAGGCAGAATCTGTTTTCATCAAAAATTACAACTCATCTCCACTCCGACTTCCAGTGAACTCTGTCGTGGCACCACTGAAGTCGGAAAAGGCAATGGTTTGCAGTCAATGGAATATCGGCTGCAGGCTGCCTGGCTCGGAGCTGTCCTTGAAGTAAACAGTTTCTTACCGTTCCTTGGGTCACGACGGTACCAACTGCAGCTCGAATTTCAACCGCAGATGCAGTACGATGCGCCACAGCCGTACGCAAGATTCGGCGATCTTCCTTCTCAGTCGTGCCACGTGGCAGCTCGGAACTCGATCTTCTTGAGGTAGTACCATCCCTTCCCCATAACTTTCAATAATCATGCATGGTGGAAACATTCCCACCCAAATCTTTCTGCAATATCGCGAAATGAAAATCCACCTTCTCGTAGCCAAATTGTACGACCTCATTTAAACTCGGTGAGCTGTTGATAATGGCTTTCTTCGTCTTCTTAAAGGCATTCCTAGCTAACATGAACGCCATTCGTCAAATTTCACGGAAAAATAATACACACGAGCTTCACAACACGCTTTTAAAACAAGCCTTATTTGCATGTTCTGAGTGACGCCAGCTGCGCCACACTTATGCGCGGAATGCGAAATTTCAATCGATGTCATCTTTCAGTTGTATAAACACGCCTACCAAATTTCGTTTTTCTAACACAAGTCTTTCTTGGTGTTGGGATTTTTTTTTCCGCCAGTGTAAAATACTACAAAAATTTAAAAAAAAAATGGCCAACGTTCGCGGGTTTCATTCAGTAATGGCAAACATCTTTTACATAATTTGTAGATGGACATTCTGCAGGTGCAGAGGATGAAATAATGCGATCCATTTCTCTCAAAGTTAACTTTTTGCTTAAAATTTCTTGAGGTTTTAAGACCTTAACTCTGTGACGGGTGAACGAGGACAAACAATTGTTGCATCAAAAATGTCTCGAGATGCTCTTTGGATTGCTATCTTTTGAACATGTTTCATTATTACACCATTGGGTCCAGAATGACTTTTTTTTTATTTTGATGATGGGTCTTGCGGAAAAGATGCCATTGGGGAGTAAAAAACACATAAATTTCAACTTTTTTGGTGAATTACTTGATCTGCTACCAATGCTTTGAAGTTTAGGAAAAATGCAATTTTTTGAGATTTTTCACAAGTTATTAACAAATTTTTTATATTTTTAGTTTCGTTAATTGGTAAGGCGGAAAAGTTGCTATTGAAAGCATAAAATTTACTCAAAAAATTCGAGGTCTGTGGTATAATTTCTTCCTCTTCCACAAATGCGTAGAAGTTTGGCAATTAAAGTTTTTTCCCACATTTTTAATAAATTTTGTCGAAAACATTGAAATGCTGTTTTCCCCATATTTATCTTAAATAATTGCATTGTTTGTCATATACAATAGAATGCATTTTTAGATGTTTGGTGCTGATAAATGTGCTCCTTATTGCTTATAAATTTTAAAATTTGAAATATGCTATTAGAAAATTTGTGCAGCTCTGCTACCTTTGCATCCAAAACCAAACTAAAAACAGATAAGAACTCACCGAAGAAAGGGTGAATTAACAGAAAATTTCTACCCCAATTCCCAACAGAGTAATTTATCTACACCGTTTTAAGCAACAAAAATACTTTTCGAGTTGAATTTCTGTTTTTCAGTACTTTTTCTCCTATTATAAATTTGCTGTAACAAAAAGACATTAAGGAAGAGTCTCTCTGGTCCATTTTTGGCTTCTGTCTCCATTTTAATAGTATTTTAATTCCTAGTTAACGTTGGACGTCTAAAGGAGACTATAGATTTTAAATTAGTTTGGGATAATAAGTTTAGTTATGTGACAAAAGACGCTTCGTAAGCCAACAAAAACTGGCAGCTAACGTGAAATCGGAACACCAGCGAGCGGCCGCACTTGGTACGCATCAGCTACCAGTTTTTGTTGGCTCTAAAAGGATTTCTGCCTCCTGTTTCCGTTAATTCCTATTTCATGCTGATGAGTGCCAAACAGCACGAAACTGGAGTCCATGGATGAAATAAACGAGTTGGTGGTGTATTGCAGGTTGTATTAGTACTTCGAAAAAAACGGGAACTTTAAGTAGGAAAAACTACTGGCTATAATATGTTTCATATAAATCAATGTGTACAAGAAAATAAGCAGCGAGAAAATCGTACATTTGTTTACTTAAAGAGATAGAGTTCTCTTTTTTTTTCGTTTTTGAGCATTAAATAAATGAAAAAATCAATGTGCCAAAAAAATTACATTTCATAGCCTGAAAAATCACTCTTAATATCTACACAAATGATATCTGTAAATATATTTGTAGTTCCTGTCCTAATATCTTTTGCGCGAATCAGAGGCTTTCAGGTCAGCATCAATTCCTGGCCCATAATACTTTGTTGTTGAGTTGTTGGTAGTTACCTGCTTCGTAATCTAAAACGAATTGTTTCAAGTGCCTTGCAAGGTGTGCATCTTTCAAAAATTCCCCTTCAAAAATCAATTCTCCCCCTTAAATAATCCCCCTGCAAAGTCCCCTTAATCTGTATGTTCATTTATTTCAAAAGGGGTAAAAGGCGGAGAACTCCCGGAAATTCAAACGCAGGGTAAGGAAATGAAACAGTTCCTTCTGAACATAACTCCTTAGTGAATATTCGGTTGTGGAAGTTAAGATGTAGGTTTAAAAATTGATAACATAAAATGTAATTCATTTTCATGATCGCAAAAAAACCACAATTGCTTACACATTAATAAATACACCGAAGATCTGGGATCTATAATCTAATCTGCCATTAATTTACAAACTCCAAACCATGGAAAATAGAAGTCCAATCCCTACCCAAAGCACAAATGCGAAGGACAGACGGGTTGAAACAGCGTGGGCACGTAGGGCACATCCCACGTCACTACTCGCGAGTTCACGTGACTCCCGCACTATTCCGATCAAAACTGAAAACTAATCTGCTGTTATTACCTGTAAATTCGCTTTTACAAAAATATTGCACTTGAAATGAGGGAAAAAACTGTTTTTTTCGACTTTTTGGGCGTCATTCTGAGTGTATTGAAATTTAAGCTGAAAATTCTGCATCGTCCATTGGAGATAATCATTTTATCCAATTCATAGATACGCTCCACTGGACAGCCATATTTGTGATGCTTGAATGTAGGGCATTTTTAAGTGCACAACTTCTTAACTTCTGAAAAGGTGTTCCTGGTAGGTACGGGGGACCCTGGAGGGTGAAATGAAATGAAATGAAATGAAAAGGTGTGTAAAAGTTGTGCAGATCCTGTAATGTCATTGGAAACAATCATTTTTTCTCGTGTGTTATCCGCAGCGACGTATAATCCGCAGATCCTAAAATGGGACTGAAGGGGAGACAAAAAATATCTTCGTATAATCTGCGGATAATAAGACGGCAAGAAACGATGTTGCGATTTTGATTTGACACGCAATCCCAGCAACTAAAGGAATGTGAAGATGAAGCTCTTATCAAAATGATCCAAAAAGAGTACACATTGATTCTCGAGATTGGGACGACAGTCCGCACATTCCTCCGAGACGAGAGCGAACGAAGACGGAGGCGCCGACAACTCGCTGTGGTTCGAACAATGTCGAACGATGTCGAACACTGTGGTGCGAACGAGTGTGGTGACTCCGTCGTCGTTCACGTCATGCAGCCCGCATTGCGGAAAAGGAGACTCGGCCTGCGTGAAAAACACGACGGAGCCGCGTCCGTGGAGGGATCCTGCCGTGAACGGAGGTTCGATGAGTTGCATCGAGGAAGGAAAGGAAAAAAAAGGGTCGGATAACACGCAGAAAATATGCAATACACCGCCAACTCGACCATGCCTTTAAGCTTATTCTGCTCTCATCAGCATGGAATACGAAATTAGTCGAGCTGGAGGCAAAAATCCTCTTATATATCAAAGAGAGCCAAAAAAAACGGTGCATGTTTCTGCCTTAGCCATTGCTTAGAGGCGGTTACTCACTGCTTTATACCTTGCGCTCTGCCCAAAAAAATTTACGAGTTGTACGAGTAGTACTGCTTAAAAAAAATTTACGAGTTGTAAAAAATTACGAGTGCGGTCGCTCGCTGGTATTTCTAATTTCACATTAGCTATCAGTTCTTTTTGGCTCTCTTTGCTATATAAGAGGATTTTTGCCTCCACTAATTTCGTATTCCATGCCGATGAGAGCAGAATAAGCTCGAAACAGCTGTCCATGGATCGAAACGGTCGAGTTGGCGGTGTATTGCATGTTTCTGCGGTTACTCACTGCTTTATATGCAGGAAATATATCTTGAATAAGAGCTCGTCCCCGTTCCGTCTGCAAAATCTCTCTGTCTTGCAGTACCGTAACCCGGGCAACCCGCTGGCCCACTACGACGCCACGGCCGAGGAGATCCTGGAGCAGTGCGAGGGCCGCCTGGACATGGTGGTGATGGGCGCCGGCACCGGCGGCACGCTCACCGGCATCGGCCGCAAGATCAAGGAGCGCTGTCCCGCCTGCAAGGTAACACACTCCACCGTGTCTGTGGCTTCGCTATTCATAAACGCTATTCCGCTATTCGTTGTACTTGTTTCACTGAAGAAAATTGTTACTTTTCTCTTACTCATTCTGCTATCGATGTAATTATTTAATTTTCGTTTGAAAAAATGAAATAATCATTATTGAAAAACTGTATCGACTCGGAGCTTCATCTGCAGTGCTGATAGTGTTAAAAGTGTTATGAAAAGCTGTCATTTTTATGTTCCTTTATTCTTACCTCCAGCTTTACCTCCACGGTGATTTGCCTGCTTTGCTTTGTTTAACAAGGAGTCTATGGGTTTGCCGAGCAATGGCTGGGGTTTTCGCCATTCACTGGTATCTATTAATGAATGGACGCACCCCAGTAACATTTTGAATCGTATACTGCCCCCTAATGTAAATAACAGCCGTCAATGTACAGGGTGTTTCATATTGAATGGGACAGAAAGAATAGCGCAGTGTGACTGCCCTAATAGATTTATTCAGCCAAACCGAGTTTATTCTGCAACTACAACGATACAAGTTTTGTTTGGCAACAGTTAAAAATAATCGAATGACGAACACGGCGCTAGAGGTGCTGTTAAACAAAATGTCGTCCATGTAGGAGAAAGCGTGCTGCGTTTTCGTACAACAATTAATGGGGACGTTTACCAAGAGGTGGGGACGCGTTACCTCTGTGAATGGTTGGTCTCCCAGCTGAGTTAGCTGTTCCTGATTTTCTTTTGCAGCAAGACGGTGCTCCCTCACATTGGAATAAAAACGTACGTGAGTTCCCGAATGAACGTCTACCCCATCGCTGAATTGGCCGTTCTGGGAAAGATGATTCAACATTTCTTTATTGGCCCACAAGATCCTCAGATCTAACACCTTCTGATTTTTTTCCTCTGGTGTTTTGTTAAAGACTAGGTGTTTGCGTGCCTCCACTTCCTCAGAACGAGAGGAACTGAAGCAGCGGATAACTGAAGTGTTCAACTCCATCACTAGGGATATGCTATCACGAGTGCGGTTGGAGCTCGATCACCGTGTAGACATTTGTCGTGTCACATATCGAGCGCCCGCAGAAACTTGAATAAATGTAGTTTTCAGATGAATTTGAATTTTCTAAATGTATCAATTACAACGTTCGGAATCGTGTTCTATTTTTGTCCCATTCAATGTGAAACACCCTGTAAAGCGACAACAAAAAAAAGAGAGTTGTCATTTCTCTCTCTCGGGGGCGCCCCCACCGGCATCGGAGCGAGATGGTCCCCGGCCGCGGAATGACCGACTCCCTTTCCGTAACCGTCGTCTGCTTCGATCGTGCGCTTCTTGCATTCCATTCCTTAGGCATTCTGCGAGGGTTGTTTTTCTTAACCTCTGATAGGCTACAAAAAAAAAAGAGACTGATGAATGTACAAAAAATATTTTTTTATCAAAAGTAATGTGCAATGCAGGTTATATCTCCACATAATCACCTTGACACTTGAGACATTTGTCATATCTGCGAGCAAACGCTACTATACCCTCCTCGTAAGATGTTGCCGCCGAGGATCGGAAGCGAGTTTTGACCGGGGCTGCGGAGTCGGAGTCGGAAGGATTTGGGACCGAAGGAGTCGGAGACGCTGAAAAACATCTCGACTCCGACCACCTCCGATTTGGTTGAAATTTTATGGAAGTGAAAGCATGTCTTTGAAACTAACATATACAAATTTTCAGTTTCCAAAATCCAAATCCTAAGCATCTAGGATCCCTAAAAAAAGGGCTTCAAAACGGCGGGTCTGCTTCGTGCAACGAATTGCTATGTTTGGGCTTATGTTGTAAAAAAGTTCATAACACTCCAGATCTGAAACGTTAAGAGCTTAAAGTGCATTTAGTTGCTAATACAGTACAGAATCTTTTATCCGGGAACCAAAATACCGGGAAACCAGAAAACCGGCAACATTTTGTCGATTTTTCCGCCACTTTTTAAAATACGCATTTTCGGCAATTTCTAAAAATGAAGAGCTTTTTTTTTTTTCTTTTGAAATACCTAAATGAATATGAACGGTTTCTTCATAAATACCATATAAGTGGCATATAGCTCAGAAATTTTTAATATTGTAATATCTATAAGCACTTCTGGATCGTTTTCTCTTCAGATTTTAAGATGCATTACTATTTGTTATAGTAACTTGGGTTTTATAAACAATTGAAAAATATCACTTCGTAGTGATTCAGAAAACCTGGATATTCAGTTATCCGGGATAGCTGTGGTCCCAAACATCCCGGATAATTGGTTCTCTACTGTACGGTCAAAAGTGACATGAAATCTAAACAAACATGATGCAAAAGCTCGTACTTTTTTTTTTGGCAAAGTATTTGTTTTGAAAGGGTTACAGTTGCAGAGCTTCAATATTGATTTTAAAAAAATATTTTGTCATCCAAAGTGGCTATTAAAATCCTTCATATGAAAAACAGCCATTTTTCAACTCGTTATAGATGAAGTTCGCCACTTTCAATCTTCTTTTTCGTCAGTACGATTGGAAAGAACAGATTTTTTTTCTATAAAAATAGGTTTCTTTTTGGTAGTGTTCTTTTCATGTATAGTTTTTGTTGTTTTTTCAATAAAATATGCATTGAATGTGTATATCTTTGAAAGGACGGACCTGTTTTCAAATATCGTATTTACGTTGCACTTAAAGTAGAATATCCTTATAAAGCATAATGAAAACGTAAGTGAAGCAATGTATACCCTCGACGATAAATAAATCAAATAATACAAAGAAATATAAACATTGCTGACGGTAATAGATTGGTGAATATTAAATGAAAAATACAGCAGATGATAAATTTATAAAAATCATGTATTGACCCACTCTTATGAACAGGGCTTGGCTAACTAAAAGTGAGGCCAGCAATGCTATGGACCACCCTCCTCTATTTTATCACTTATTTAATTAACACAAAATAATATTTCTATTCTTGGGGGCCCTAGCACATAGCAACCAGGGGTGGGGGGTTACTCTGCAATCCTTGTGTTTGCACAAGCCTTATACCGACAGATTTTGTATATCCTTTCTCAACTTGACTCTATAATAGCTCAATTAAATAGGGAAGAGCCTATTTCTCCCTCCCATACACAAATATTCAAAAGAAACAAACAGGCCATTTACCAAACACTTCTTTTTTCAGAGTTTTTTAAGCTTCTTTAGTTGATTTATTTATGAAAAAGAATCGATGAAATAATTACAGTGACTATACGTAACTCTGAATGAAATAAATCTTTTTTTACGCAAGCAAGACCCAAGAGTACTAATAAAGCATAAAAAGAGGTATAAAGCAGTAAGTTACCGCCCCTAAGCCAGGGCTAAGGCAGAAATACATGCAATACACCTTCAACTCGGTCATTTCATGCAAGGACTCCAGTTTCGTGCTTGTTGGCAGTTATCAGCCTGGAATAGAAAGTAACCGAGCTGGGGGCAGGAATCCTCTTATAGAAGCAAAGAGTGATAAAAAAAAGAGGTAGCTAATGTAAAATTAGATCATCTGCAAGAGACCGACCGCATAACGGTACTGTACGACTGCTTCCAGTTTGGTTATATCCAATTCCAGGCTCATGAGTGCCAACAAGCACGAAACTGCATTCCTCTGATACAGTAACCGAGTGGGGGTGTATTGCAAAAAGAGAATTCTTTTTTTTTTGAAACTATTAAATCAATAATCATTTTTATTTTCTTAAAAATAGAAGATTCTTTAATGCTATGCATTTTTTTTTTATTTTTAATTTAGTAACTCATTCAAAGATGTGGCCCAAGACTGTGCTGTAATCAAACCCAGCCTATAAAATGACTGAATAAGGTTAATATTTTTGGAAAAAATGTAAAATGGGTTAAAAAATGTTGTAGGTTTATGTTCTGAATTGTTTTAAACACCAGTCCAATAAAACGAGTTGTTGGTATTTTCATTTTATGTTCGGGCATTTGGTCTTCAAGAAGTTTTCTATGCCATATATGCAAATCAGTTTGCCTGATATAAGAGGATGCATTCTCTGTAACTGTGATGTTCGAGGTTCGATGTTTGAATTCACAATACGTGAAACTTTATTTACGTTATATTTGTTTTTAATGTCTCCAATAAAATGTTACTGTTAATCTATCTCAACACTACCACTCTGCCATGTTGGAAAAATTCCAACGCGAGTGGACAAAAAATGTGTCGTAAATGTATTCGTCGTTTCCGATCACGAGAGACTGACTCTCTCTCTCCCCTTCCAGATCGTGGGCGTGGACCCCTACGGCTCCATCCTGGCGCAGCCGGAGGCCCTCAACGAGACCGAGACCTCCTTCTACGAGGTGGAGGGCATCGGGTACGACTTCGTGCCCACCGTCCTCGACCGCACGGTGAGTCGCTTTCAGTCAAAACGATGATTTTTCGGAAAAATGCATACATTATGTGTAAGGCAAAAATAGTTATTCAAGTGCAAAAATGGATGCACTTAGGGTGCAATCTATCAATAAAAAATGCATTAGAGCACAAATTTAACTTTTAGGTCTCCAGGAATCGTTATGAAAAGTCTCACATTTATGGCAATTCTTCGTATTTTTAGAATATTTGCCCATTCTACAGAATAATTTCTAATATTGCATAAAAAGCACAAACATTGTAATAGCGAGATTTCTACTGTATAATTACTGCAGTGCAGTATTACAGTCTGAGTTCAAATTCGTATAGTTTCCCCCTGACTTTGGAGAAAGATGCCACGTAAGTAAGAGCGTCATGCGATTCTGCTTCCTCTCTCACTACTATTTAGTCCGCCCAGTTCAATTTGGATTTCTCGGTCAGTCTTTTTCTGCAGTTCTAGTTTGTGATGGTATTGGTATGTTAAGTGTTGATTTGTTGATTCATTGCCGTGAGCAGAAACGCATTCTAGATCTACCATAAACGCTACGGATGATTTAGTAGTCGCGCAACTTCTAGATATAAGTGCTAGCCGTGTTTTACGTACTAAAATTAGTGTGCTATGGTATTTGGAACGGGTAAGACCGATTCGAAAACGACCTACCGAATGGGTAAGAAACCAGTTGTAATGGGAAATGGAATGGTTGTCATCAATCCGAAAAAAGGCAATTGCAATGCCAGTGGCCCTTGAGCTAGAAAAAAATTGGAAAACGGCTCCTATTCCTGTTTCATCAACAAGCAATATTGTTTTATTATTTTAAAACTGCATGGGAAATGTAAAAAGTTTAAAAAAGCATCAGGGTGTAACATAAAAAATGCCAAGAGCTGTAAAACGTAACTTGAAAACTTCAGATCTGGCGTTGTAAAAAGTCTCTCTTTTCGGGAGCCCCAGTCCACGGAAATTTTTTGCCCGTCCTCAGAAATGTTCCATCTCCCACAGTAGAGAATGAATTCCTTACCCCAAAAGTAACTAAATAAATGAGGAACATCGATTATAAATATGACGTTGACGATAGAAGATAAACCCGCCCATTCTCGAGTGCCCATCAGTGGCGTAGCCAGAGGGGATGGGGGAGGGGGTTGTCACACCCCCCCAACCACCAGAAGCAATGAATCATATGAATGAATGAACGAACATGCAATGGTCTAAATTGGTGTTTTGCAACCTTTTATTTCGAACCATTCCGGAGGCATGAAATTTTTTTCTCCCGTGCCACTGGTTCTCATTGACTGTTTGCAATGGCCCCAGAGTGTCTCTAAAGACGTGTCTCTTCCAGATCGTGGACCAGTGGATCAAGACGGACGACCGGGAATCGTTCCAGCTGGCCCGCATGCTCATCAAGAAGGAGGGGCTGCTCTGTGGTAAGGATCCGCTCTCGTCCCGTCGGAGTCTCGTTGAATGTTTCTCGTCATCCCAGACTTTTTTGAAAATGTTCAATGCATGGACGCTTTTAACCCCTACCAAGGGCGTAGCTAGGAGGGTGCAGCTGCACCCCCTTAGGTTAGAGCCAATGGGAGGTCACTGTGACCTCCCATTTTATTTATTTTTTTGACAAACGATTTTGTCCCCTTTCATGCTTTTCATTGTAACATGCTGGTGCAGACAAATAAGTTCGCATTTTATTACACGGTGAAATTTGGAATTTCATTCGGTCATTGAGAGTCCCCCCCCTCCCTCGCCTCCTCTCCCACCAATAAATTTTAAGTCTTTGGCGCCACTTATCAGAGAATGCGCTTCATTCTTTACCTAACATGGATCCTTTTCCTGTTTTTGAGGAGAAAATTTTTAATTTACCGAATAAAACTTAGAACTTTACTGAATGATTAAAAAATAAATAAAATACAAGAATGCATACTTATCTATGTCTACCAAAAGAGACGTGAGGCATCACAAAAATAAGTTAATTAATTAAAGAAAAAAAAATAAAGAAGTTTAGCCTTGCAATATTGTCTTACTGTTTTCAAATTTCATCAGCCAATTTGTATCGGATAAGAACTTTTTGGGAGGTCACAGTGACTTCCTATTGGGTGCCACTGCTTGCACCCCCTAACGTGAGTCCTGGCTGCGCCCTTGCCCCCTACGCAACAAGGAAGGAGGCCGTGGGTCTTACGTGTCTGTCGGGGTGGGCCGGAAAAATCGAATTTCTACGGAGCACTCGGCCTCAGTGCGGAAAATTTGTGACTCCCCAACACAAATTACTGAGCAACATTTCTTGACTATGAGTTAATGTCTTCTGCTTTGACAAGCGGCTTGAAAAATATAGATTTTTAGGGAAAAAATCGAAAAAAGAAAACTTTAAAATCCACAGAATCTTGAGTCTTGATGCGGAAAATTTGTGACTTCTTAACACTAATTACTGAGCAAAATTTCTGTAATCGGAGTGAATACCTTCTGCTCTAGCAAAAGGCTCGAAGTTTAGAGATTTTTGGGAAAAAATCGCGAAAAGAGAAAAGTTATAAAAGATTTTAAAATCCACAGAATGTTAAGCCTTCAGGGGTTACAGTACCTCAAAAATGACTAAAAGACCAAAAAAAATTTTATTGCTTATTTCAAAAGTAAAAGTTATTTAAAACACTCAGAAAAAATAGCATTGTTCTAGCTAAATTATTTAAAAAGTTATGAGTGACTTTAGGGCATGCATGCTATGTGTTCTAATGGAAAAGCCAAACTTTAAAGTGCTTTTTCTCGGTGATCAGTTTTTAGTGTTTCTATGTTACTGGAAATGCTAAGGAATTTTTTCTATTAAAGATATAACTTTAAAGCAATATTTTTTGCACTCAGGATAATATATTTAACAAAATTGTGCATTGAATAAGTGTTTTATAAATTACAAAAATTTTTAGAGT
>JAXGGA010024529.1:0-11894 GCA_038373865.1 Uloborus plumipes
GTCTGAAATCATCGTTATCATCATATATTATGTATGATTGTTTACCCTAATACAGTGTAGAACGTTTATACGTTTTTATGGAAGTATTGAAAAAAAAAAAAAACGTGTTGCAAGTACACGATAATATGCATTAGACTCTGTTGAGACCGATTTAGCAAACTGATTGAAAACATACAAAAGGAGCTTCACTGTGTATTTAAATCCAATACTTGATATTTCTCTTAATCAAAAATTTGAAATTGTGTAACATGAGATCTGCATTTAACATTCTATTCAAATAATAATTTCAGTGTACTTGTTTTGATTGAACATGATTCATTTTTATTTACTTCAAGCTAAATGAAATTTCGTCAGTTTTTTGTCTTTCTCGAATTCTATTCCTTGTACATATTCACAAACAATGACTACAGTGAATTTATAAAAGAAAATTCTCTTACAATTTGTGCATTGGCTTTCACAGCATTCTAATTTTCAAATACCTTTACTTAATTCTCAAAGAAAACGCTTTTTACTTGCCTAGACTACGATCATTCAAAAGTTTGCAGTATTATTAGGAAGAAAACTATAAAGCAGGAAAATACATGATTGACCGTATCATTTTAGTGGCATAGCAAGACATTTTTCTATGGGGGGCGGGTCACACACATTGGAAAATTTTCGAAATAAAAGGTCGAAAGTACGATTTTAGGCCCTCAAATGTGTTTTCATACATATAATTTTCTTGCTTCATTGGCAGGGTTATGACTAAGGCTCGACCGATGGCATTTTTTGGCCGATGGGCCGATGCCGATTGTTGGCCGATTGTTCAAAGTTGGCCGATGGCCGATTTTTTTGCTCTTCCATCGGCCGATGGCCGATGCCGATGGCCGATAGATGAAAAAAATCAAATATTTAGAAAAATAAATGTTTTATAAGAGATTTGATGTGTCATTTATTCATTTCATAATGGGAATCAGTGTTTTGTAACAAAGAAAGATACAACAAAGATGGAGAAAAAAAATAAGATGCTGAATTCGGTATCGGCTGGGCGGTATTTGACAAAATTCCTATTAAAATTGTCGATATTTGTAACATGAATCTCTATAAAGCAATTCCGCATCGGTTCGCAATATACTCTTTTATTCGTGAATTAAGTTCCATCTACGTGTACGAAAACGTTTGAGATAAAAATTTGAAACGGACAATGTGTTTAGAAAAAAGACAACTGCTTTATTGCTTAACATAAACATAAAAAAAAGAGACCTCAGCAATAATATGTGGATTTAGGTATACCAAACTTGGTAAAAGAACTTCCCATTATGTTGTTTAATCATTACAAAAAAACAGTGAACCAGTCAACAAATTACACTGTGTGAGTGGAAAAGTTCTTTAAGATATTCTTAAACCATAAAGTTAAACAAAACAAGAAGTTCTGTCAAGAACTAAACGAGCCTACTTTTCCGTACATCGACATTGGTATTCTAGTATCTGATCAATATTCTTTTAATTATCTGAGACGATAAATTATGTCAAACGTACCTTTTTAGCAAATAAAGCTGATTTCTAAAAACCAAACTTGCAGATTTCATCTGATGAAATAGGCACTTAAAAAGTAAACAAAAATAAATAAATAAATAAATAAATAAAGTTGTTGCATCTTTTAAACAATGCAACTTCTGTAGTTTTTCCGTAGAAAAATTAATTAATTGTTTTGAAAAAAAGAATTAAAAATAGGAAGCAAATAAAAACGCATTTTATCAAACAAAAAAAAAAAAAAAACCTCCGCGCCTAAAAAAATGTCTCGAATTTCATTTTTAATCCGTTGCCAGTACTTAAAAACAAATAATTGATTAAATAAATAATAAAATGTTCTCTTAAATGAGAAATTTTTGTTAGACAAAAAATCGTCTGCCAAAAAAAAATAATAATAAATAAATAAAACAAATGAATAAACAAAGAAAAAAATCGTCTGCACGGTTATTTCTTTTAAGAGTAGGAGTCGGTCATTTTTTACTAGCCTGCATTTCTACAATGTTTGCTCTTTGCTGAGGCAAAGTCAGAATCGAGGATTCAGAGTTGGGGTTGTAAAGTCGGAGTCATCAATCGCAGTCGACAGGTAGAGTCAGAGTCAAAGGCACAAAAAATCTAATAGTAGGACTCGGTCTTTTTTTCCTAGCCTGTATTTCTACCATAGGGGCGGAGTTGGAGTCGAAGATTCGGTGTTGGAGTCGGTTTTAAAAAATTAGTTTCGTCAGTCGAAGTAAAAAGCTCTAAAATTATAATGGTAGGAGTGGGTCATTTTCTTCTGAGCATGCATTTCTGCCATGTTTGCGGAGTCAGAGTCAAGGAGTCGGAAGCAGAGTCCCCATTGCAGCTTATTCAGAAAAGTACTTTACATACATTATTTATCAAAACCATTTTCTAACAAAGTTAGTTTGAAGGAAATCCGCCTTTAAGTTCAGGATCTACATTAAACTTAAATTTCCCAGTTGGTGCAATGTTAAGTCTTTTTCTGGACGGTTCAATATTAAAAGAAAAATGGTTCAAATCAAAAAGCGAAATATGGGAATGAGCCTCTCCGAGATCTTTCGAACAAAAAAAAGTTTATTCAATTCGGACGGTTCACTTAAAAGTTATTAGGTGGGGGAAGGTTGTTTGAACGGTTCAATGTTGAACAAAAAATTGGTCAAACTGAAACTTTAAATAAGGTAATGAAGTATCCTTGTCGCGATCTTTCGAACAAAAAAAAAGTTTGTTCAAATCGGACTGTTCACTCAAAAGTTATTAGGGGTGACAGCTTGTTTGAACGGTTCAATGTGTACGAAAAATTGTTGAAATCGGAAATTTAAATACGAGAATGAAGTATCCTTGATAAGATCTTTCGAACAAAAAAAAGTTCGTTCAAATTGGACTGTTCACTAAAAAGTTAGTATCGCGGGACAGGTTGTTTGAACGGTTCAAAGTTGCACCAAAAATTGTTCAAATAAAAAATCAAATATGGGAATAAGCTGTACTCGCCGAGATCTTTCCAACAACAAAAAATAGTTTGTTCAAATCGGAATGTTCATTCAAAAGTTAGTAGGCGGGGGAGAACAATCAGGCCGACACACAAATTCCCCATCTCAAAACCCTACTTTCCAAATTTTTCGATTTTTTAAAAATGTTTTTGTTTCTGTTTGACTTTTTTTTGAACCTGGAGATAATTTTTGTTACATCAAACCACTTTTAATGCTTTTTTCGTTTTTTTTCTTCTTCTTAACGAGAAAGTAGACTAAAAAGGCAACAGATAAATAATAAGACTAAGTCATACTTAAAATGTATGAACAGAAATATTTGCATGTTCGTTTAAAGCTGCGACACTTAGATAACTTATTTTATTGATAAGTAAATAACCATGAAAAAAAAAAGTCAGCTTGCGCCTTTTTTTTTTGCTGCTTGTTCCCACAGTTTGATTTTTTATTTTGCTGAATCTTGCATCAAAATGGCAATTTTTTTTGCTTCAGTCGCGCTAAAATTGTAATTTTCCTGCTTCAGCCTGCTCCAAGACGGTGTTTTTTTCCCCTCCAGTATGCTCCAAAATAATTATTTTTCTACTCCAAAACAGAATTTTAGCTGCTCCGATATTGTATCCATCGTATCCCACCCCTGATGTAGTTTAAATAAAATAGACTTGAGTAATGACAAAATGATAGCAAGTTATAGAGGTCGTCGACATATTTACAATTGTAATCTTTTAATTAAAATTTCTCATAGATTATCATAGAACAGAAAATGGAGAAAAATGAGTAGGCAGGCGAACTATACTTCTAATAGAAAGATACGGTAAAAGAGATTTGGGAGGGGGGGGGGGGGTGTTTAAAAACTTGCAATGAAAAGGTACCCTAGCATTTAAAAGTGCAAAGGTAAAATGATATGAGTTCAAGCGAGATATAGTAAATAATACACAAATTATCAGTATCGTACTGCAAGATGGCAATGGCACATATTCAATATTATAATTCTGCATGAAACTAATAGGTAAAATCTGAAACAGCATAATCCTCCAATAGCGGACACCTCCCAATAACGGACAAAACTTCTGGTTCCGTTATTCGGAGGTTTTACTGTAATTCTAAAATTCGCATCAAAGCGATCACTCGGAAAGTGTCTGCTGTGTTGTGAAAATTTCGGTATCTGCCAGATTCGGAAAATTCCAAAACCCAGAACTGTGTTAGTCCCGTTTGCTGCCCGATTTCAAGTCGCATGCTGAACATACTTTTTATTGTGAAGTAAAAAATAGAGAAAATAGAATTCCCTCTTAAGAAAACTTAAAAAAAAAAAAAAAAAAAAAAATATCGGCCTTGCATCGGCATTTGGATATTTTTGAGGCCAATGGGCCGATGTTTTTTCCATTTTGGCATCGGCGGCCGATGCCGATGGCCGATGGAAAAAATTTCAACCATCGGCGCCGATGCATCGGCCTGGCCGATGCATCGGTCGAGCCTTAGTTATGACCCCCCCTCCCTTCCTAGCTACGCCATCGCGTCATTTGTTCAGATACAGCAAAAAGTGATGTTACAGAACTTGTCACTTTATCGAAGGAAGAATATGTAAAGAATGTACAGTCGAACCTCCATATATCAAACTTCTACATATTGAAATTTTCTATATAACGAACAGAAATCAAATCTCTATATTTATTACATCGAAAAGCAGTTTCTATCTAATATATAAAATTCTCGTGTCACAGTTTTCTTTGCCATACTCCTCCGAAACGGCTTGACCGATTTTGATGAAATTTTTTGTGCTTATCCAGTATATGAGAATCGGCCAACATCTATTTTTCATCCCCCTAAATGTTAGGGGTAGTCCACCCATAATTTTTTTTTGTTCGCACATAACATCTGATCTACTGAACTAAAACAATATGTGTTATCGTAAATCCTTACTTCAATGAGCGACCCGATGGTCAAGTGGTTTTGCGCGTCAGGTTGCAGTTCCTTATGGAATGAGATCGAATCCAGGCCCGCAAGGATTTTTTCGAACAGCTGCATGTTTTTTTTTTGAATGATTTTAATGATTGTAATGTCCTTATGCAGGTGCATCCCTTCATGGGAATCTACCCCATATTTTTTTATAGTACAAAATGACAGTTTTGTCGGATCTTTGTTAAAATTGGCAATGAGGTCCTTCGATGCTGTAATTTTCTTATGGACGTTTGCGCCGTTTTTGGGGGCTTTGAATCGATTGTGGCAATAAATGGTTTTTGATTTGCGGCACTTATATTATTTTTTCAAAAATTATATACACTATCAATTATATTATGTTATTTTTTGTACCTTTACAAAATTCTGTATTTTATACCTTGCATTTACGTCAAATTCAAGGTAAAATTAGAAGTCAAAAATTCTGAAGAAGATAAATATATGTTAAAAATTAAAGTAACTATTTTTTGTGATTTTCATATTGGTTGTGACCAAAAAACATCATTACAAACAAATAAAATGTATCAAACACCATGAGTGTTGAGTTATTAGGCAAAATCTGCTGTGTAAAGTTTTTTTTCACTGCGAGAGGGGGGGGGGGATATGAACGACCATTAAAGTGACACAAATTTTTAAAAAATAAAGGTTGGATCTCCAATTATCTTGCTTCGTAATTTAAACCCGCCCCGGCTGTGCAACGGTACGCGATTAGTCATTCAAAAATTAATGAAAAACGTGATCGAAGTCAGAATTTTAAATGGCAAGTTCAGAGGTGAAAATATACTCATACCACGGATTCCTATTATACCTACAGATGTGCCAATTCAATTCAAACGTATTCAGTTTCCGATTAGATTGGCATTTGCAATGACTATCAACACAGGCGTAATTTGGCCTCGAAAAGTGAGGGGGCAAACTTTTTGTAAGGGTTTTCTTTTTACAATTAAAATAATGCAAAATGTACTTTTTCAAAAAAAAGAAAAAAGTGATAATAATAATAATAATAATAATCATAATAAAAATAAATAAATAAACAAATAGTAATAATAATAATGATGATGATGATGATGATGATAGTAAAATCAAAAAATCAAAAAACTTTTTACAAAATGCATATGTTAAATGTTTTAAAAACAGAACAAGGCACCAGAGACGAGAAGAGTACATCTTACTCTCTGTTACTGAGAGTACATCTTAAAGAAAACCTACAGAGGTATTAGTTGCTAAAATTTCACATGTGAAATAGGCATTCTTCATTCATTCGGTCAACTTCTGGAAGTACATTTACTAATCTTAATGAATTCAGGAAACATAAATTAGTAAAAGCGATATTGATTTAACCATTGTTCGGAGCAAAATGTTCTTATTAGCAATGGTAACATTTGGAAAAAAAATTCTTTCACAAGGATTCGAAACCAACATCTTTAATGCGTTAAAGATAAATCAATTAAGATTCAAAAAAAATGGAAAGCTAAGTGATAAACATAGAATGTGAAATGACTCGTCGAATCGAAACTGTATTTCTACCAAGAAAATTTATTGCACTGAAAAACTCATGTTTGGCAACAACCATTCCGTATAGTAATAAACTAAACATTATTATTTCCATTTTTTTTTTTTTTCAACAGGTAGGTCTTGAAATCTTATCGATTTCTAAAATCAATCTCAGTTCTTACTGGTTTTTTAATCCATGCTATACAAAAAATCTTTGCTCTAAGAATCAAATTTACATACACTGAGTCATAACGTGCGCAACAAGTCAGGAATATCAAAAGCTATAAAATAAAATGTGTAATCAAAAGTTACATGTATTACCGAACAGCAAAAAGGAAATAAAAATTAGTTTAAATTTACAAATTAAATATATTAACCATGAAAACAAGTATAAATCTGACACACAAAAAAAAAAAACATATTCAACCAAGCACTAATGAAGGGTAAGGCGCCTTCCTTTCATCTCTGCCTTTGAAGAAAATGCATTGATGACAGCATCTTTATCTATTATAATGTCCCTTTCAATGTTCACTAACGCAAAGTCTGATAATCTTTCTTACCCTGTTGTGCAGCGCAGATACGTTTTGAGTCTTTTTAATGAAGAAAAGCTTCTTTCACATGATGCGGTGTTCATTGGTATGCATAAGAAAGTTTTATACAATATATGAAGACTTATAAGTCCATTTCTTATATCGTGTTGCTTAATGTATTTAATTCTGTTTTCCAAGTTATCCGTCTCTGTTGAGCTTTTAAATATGCGATTAAAAATTTTAACTTCAGCTTTGATTTCTTCTAAATTTAAAGCGTACAAATTGGAAATCAGTTCCAAACTTTGGATTTTAGGTTCATTTTCTGTCAAGACATCTGAAAACGCCACAAGGATGTAGAGGTCGTTTTCTTTGAATCTTTGCTCAATTTCATTAATAATTACATCTAAAACTTTGAAATAATTTTCGATTCTATAGTGGTCTTTCGGAGTAGTTGTAAATTGTTTATCTCCGCCTCCTAATTTCTTGGGCACACGCTTGTGTCTTTGAATGTGAGAGGAGCTTTTAGGAGGAATATTTAGAGAAAATGTTAAAAGATAAAAGTAGAAAGATTTACCTATTTGTTAGAGATCTATTATCTTCTACTTCGTAACTTTTTATCTTTGCCAAACTTGGAGGAAACTGGAGATGGATCTTCTGACACTGCAACTCTAAACTCTAGTATTGACTAGTGGCTTGACGTGCCCTATACCCTTGTAGAACCGAATCAACAAGTGGACTCTTTTTCCAATCAAAATTCAAAATTAGTAAATTCAAAATTAGTTTCATCAGTGTATCCTAACTAACAGGGGCTCAAGGTGTAGGCGTGCATCTTTTTAAGGACAATTTTTTCTATTGGTGGGATATATGTTGCTATGACAGATGCTCAGATAGACTAGTCATTCTATTTGCTAATTAACCGGAGACAGATAGTCTATACACGCCTCTTAGTTCTGCGGTATACCACACACATGCAGAGTAAAGCAATAAAAATTAACTTAAGGAATAATCCGACAACAGACAAGGGCAATCGACAACACACGTACATATTGTGAAGCGATAAATAAAGTACTAAAGGTTACCGGATTACCTATAGAAATAACCCGACAAAGGTAATCCGACAAAGTCAAGTAGCTGTACCTTTCCATTCATGAGAGATTTTTGTTGTATGCGGCGTCCAGTTATTCATAACTTGAGTGAAAAAATCGTGGGAAAGGGTTAGATATTCCAATACGCCTTCCAATGGTGGTTTGATCCATATAGATATAATAGTGGAAGAAACTAATAATAGCCAATAGCTCCCATAAATAATGACAGATGTTAAAGAACACGAACTGAACTCTTTTTACGGAACTCTTTATACCAAGATAAGCTTCAAGTCCTTCTCACAACTTTAAAGGGACTGACTTCCACGAAACCATCAAGGATCCAAGGCACCGTCAAAGCTGAAAGACCTCCTTGAGCGTCAACTCGGGGAGCCGGCTCTCAAGGGAATCGTGCCCACCGTAGGTCAGCTTAAACTGTAGAATCAACGGAATCAGAGCTGTGTTCCGGGCTTCGGCTGCGTCTAAATAACTACAGCGGATTGTCAGGGTTGCAATTAAAAAAAAAGTGGGGGGGGGGGGGAGTAAAAACAGAGAGAGGCTAATCTGAATCAGAGTCGAGGAGGGAGGGGGGACTGTACTGTAACATTTATTTTAAAAAATGTCATGTAAATGTTTCTTTTAAAAAATAATAAAAAGAAATTGAAAAAGAAAAACATCAATTAAAACTGCCAGACAACTTTCAAGTATCAACTACAAGTATTGCTTTATTATGCACTTTTATTATCTTTTTTCGTTCAAATTGCTTTTTCAAAGATACCTTAAGCAACGTAAATTAAATAGATTTTCTCCTTTCAGAGCCCCTTGTTTGATCATGTGTGTCTAGGGAGGTTTTATGGATAAAATCAGACCCTATGTATTGCTTAAGCAGTTTCCGAGGAAAAGGGGGTGGGGGCTTGCTATTAGGAAGAGAGGTTGCTTCCTTGTACCGAGACTGTCTCTGTGTACCGTCTTTTCCTACAATGGTTACATTTAGGAAATTACATTTTTTCTCGTTTGAAAATAAGGTATGCATCATTTGACAAACATTTAATTTTTTTTTCACTTAAAAACTAGGGGGGCAAAATAATAACTCTGCCCCTGGACCAAAAAAAGTAGAGGGGCACTTGCCCCCCTATGCCCCCCTCAGATTACGCCACTGACTATCAACAAATCCCAAGGTCAAACGATGTCTGTTTGTGGCTTAGATTTGAGAACACCATGTTTTTCACACGGACAATTATACGTGGCATGCTCTCGAGTGGGTAAACCATCCAGTTTGTTTGTGTTAGCTAAAGATGGACTAACAAAAAATATTGTTCACGCTATAGCATTAAGAGATTGATATTGTTTAATAGTGTTACTGTCGTAATTGTTTAATTAATGATATATAATTTTAAGGAATAAATTATAATAACTTAAAAATAATGTTTGCCTTTTGTTATTTTTATATTCCCTCATCGTTCACAGCGCTCCATGCTTATTTCACGCATATACCACATTCTTACATACATACAATATACACATTCTACCATACATACTTACAATAAGTAAGCTATTTTTTGTCTACACTAGAAATTACTAGGAAATTATTTATATGGCAAAACAACGTTTGCCGGGTCAGCTAGTATACTGTAAAATCCCGAAAGTAACCCCCCCATCGATTATAACCATGGCTGCCACACTTTAGTCTGACGGACGGAATTCCGTATTCTGTAAATTGCCGTATCATTTGGACATTTGTTTTGGGAAAAAATGAAATGAAGCTTTAAAAAATATCTCATTTAGATTTTTCAAAAAAAAAGAAAAGAAAAGAAAAACCAAGCAACTGCTTAATAACTTTCTCTCTAGTTGCACATTGAAAACTAGTAATTCAATTATTTCAATCATAGCTACATTAATCCAGAAAATTATTTTAAAGCTGTTTTTTCCAGTGTTATTTTTTAGCGAAGAATCTCTTACCAGAAACTTTTTATTGTCAAGAATCTTTTAGCGTGAATTCAAAGCTTTTTTTTCTTCAGTAACTAATACAGTATTTTTTTCGTTATCGCGTTTTCTTCCAAAAAATCTTTTCGAAAAAACTATTCTGAAAGTTTAGATTCTACTTAATTTTGCGATTTGGTTTTATTATACAGGGTGTCCACTCCAATCGTGGACCAATAGCTAATTTCTAAACCGTTAGAGATACGCATATAGTTTATTTAGGAAAAAATCTCCAAATTATGAAAGGAATTTTGGGTCTATTCAATGTTTTTCAAAAAATCAAATTTTGAAAGAGTTACGAAATTTAAATTTTTATAGAGCCCCCCAGTCCTATCAATCATATTTAGTAAAACATTCTTGACACTGTAACGTTTAAAACTAAAAAAAAATCACTCCTCTACTACAAAAATTGACCGAGTTATGACGTTTTGAAAAATCAAGATTTTGCATTATTTCATGACGTCATCGAGCGATCGCTTAAGGGACCGTATGCGAAATCTTTCAAAATCTTGATTTTTCAAAACGTCATAACTCGGTCAATTTTAGTCGTAGAAGAGTGATTTTTTTTTTAGTTTTAAACGTTACAGTGTCAAGAATGTTTTACTAAATATGATTGACAGGACTGGGGGGCTGTATAAAAATTTAAATTTCGTAACTCTTTCAAAATTTGATTTTTTGAAAAACATTGAATAGACCCAAAATTCCTTTCATAATTTGGAGATTTTTTCCTAAATAAACTATATGCGTATCTCTAACGGTTTAGAAATTAGCTATTGGTCCACGATTGGAGTGGACACCCTGTATAGTTAATTACAACATAAAAATGCAACATATTTGTGCATTAAACTACAGACATATTACGCGCTAACATTTTTGTGTAGCAAAATGATGCCAAGTACTTTTCAGTCTTTGTTAATTTTTAGAGTAGCACACATGATTATAACCCCCCTCCCCTTTTTTGGAAAAAAATGAAATTTCTCTTATCCTGAATATACTGTATAGAAAATCTCGATTATAACCCCCCACCTGAAATTTATCAGTTTAGTTTTGAAAATAGGGTGGGGGGGGGGGGGATTTTCAGGATTTTACAGTATAAAAAAAATTTCCATATATCGAAATTATTTTTTGGACATAATGGGTCTGTTTATTTGGCAACAAAACGTTTACTTCACAAAAGTTAAAAGCCAGGATTAAAAGAAAGCTCAGTGATTGTCACTGAATTCCGCAAGTGAGTTGGTGCTCAGGGGTGCACAAACAAATGGGGAAATTTATGAATCTTAGAACGAAGCAATCAAGTCGTTTTCAATTTGATGTTGGAACCTGTACTGTAAATTCAAATTTCTGGCTATTCCTCCATTTTTCTGCAACAAACATGATCACTATAATGTGTGACAGAATTTTATTCATATTTTAATATTATACAAAATAGGAACTAAACTAAATTTGTTTTTTTTTTTTTTTTTGAATAAAAGTTTTTAATTAATATTAACTGTGTATTCTTGATAAAATTTGAAACTACTTGCAAACTCAATCTCTTAAATTTTCTGGAAAAAGAATTAAAAAAAAAAACTACTCCTCCTAAGGCTTACATTGCAGATAACAGCAAGGGGTATAGTTGAAAACGAGTCGAGTACTATTATACAACCAATATATGTCTTTTTCTCATCAATCATATGTACACCTGTTTCAATGTTATAAATTGGGAGAACCTTAACCTTTAGGAACTGGGCGGTACACATGTTGTACCATAAGTCTTTTTTCTTTAGAGGACGGGGTTGAAACTTTCACTCGAACCCTTAAGAAGCCGGTGGTTTTATTTTGGCAATATTGCTCATTGGGCTTTGTGCTGTAACTTCTTGAATAAA
>JAXGGA010024530.1:0-11892 GCA_038373865.1 Uloborus plumipes
AGAAGAAAGTATTGGTTTCGTGAAAATTTTCGAATGTCGAATTTTGACGGATTTGCACGTTTTGAGGTGCGCTGAGTCCATTTCGACCATTTTTGGAAAATGTCTGTCTGTGTGTGTGTGTGTCTGTGTGTGTGTGAGTCTGTATGTGTGTGACCAGTTTTTGTGGCCGCGCTAGAGCAAAAACTACTGCATGAAATCGAACAAAAATTTTTTCACATATGTACCACCATGTGAACTGGTGCACCTGACTTTGTTTAGCGAATTCCTCCAAGGGGGGTGGAACAATCGCACGTGTTCTGCGCATGGGTGATTGCTATATCTCCGGAAGTAACCGGCGGAATCAAACGAAAATTGGTCCATAGGTAGACCCTACCGGGTACTGGTGCTGATTCAATTTGCGTGTCAGTATCTTGAAGGGGGGTGGAGCAATCGCACGTGTTCTGCGCGGGGGTGATTGCTATATCTCAGGAAGTAACAGGCGGAATCAAGCGAAAATTGGTCCATAGGTAGACCCTATTGAGTACAATCGCTGATTCAATTTGTGTGTCAATATCTCAAAGGGGGGTGGAGCAATCAAAAGTGCTTATTTTGTCATTGCACCTACTGTATCTCGAGAAATATTGCTGAGATTTGAATGAAATTTGGAATAACACTAACCCAATAAGGAAGCAAGCATCGATTAAATTTTGGTTCCAATCACCCTAGGGGGAGGGGGGGTGATTTTTGCGCTTAGTCAACAATGCGAAAAATCAATTCATTAAAAAATCGCTTTCACGCTATTTAATTATCAAAACAGCTGAAAACTTTCAATGATTTGAAATTTTTAACTGTTGCCAATTTCTTTTTACTAACAAATAAAATGTTTGCAATTAATCTAAACAAGGCTTTTGCAATGATTTCCAATTTTGCTCATTGATTCCGCATTTGCAGGGTTATTACGATAATCGGGAAATTGGAGCTGTTTCCAATTATTCGGGCGAGTACGTATTTTATTTTGTAACTGGAATTCATAAGATAGATATAGAAGAAAGTTTCGTGACGGCCACGACAGCTAGTTTTAAGTTTAATTATTTTAACATTTTAAAATACATAGTACTACCATTTTATTATTTACTGTAATTTATACATTATTATTTTTTTTATGTTTGTTTCCTTGAACTTCTGTCTGTTGAAAGTTTTCATAGTTGAAAATAATTTTGAAGGTGATTCTGATTACATTTGAAATCAGCCAAAACTGCATTACATGAATTGAGAAAAAAATTTACTCAAATCATTATTCTCACACACATAGGCATATACAGTTAATGTTCTGTCCTAAGAGGCCAGATAAAACCTTAGAGTTAATGGCAGTTTCAGTTGTGGTAAGTTCCTACAGCCTTCTCAAGCATTTAGAACTCAATGAAAACTTTGAGATAGAAGAATGTTTGAGTTAAAGGCTTTGAGTTATTGCAAGTTGAATGTTTACACATATATACACATCAAACTTTGAA
The DNA here is from genome assembly GCA_038373865.1 of Uloborus plumipes. Lineage (NCBI taxonomy): Eukaryota > Metazoa > Arthropoda > Arachnida > Araneae > Uloboridae > Uloborus > Uloborus plumipes. The sequence continues at coordinate 1,491 of JAXGGA010024530.1, forward strand.
AAACATTTAACAGATGTAAGACAAAATTCTTACAGGGTTTCCTTCTCTACCAGCAAAACCTTGTGGTCCCCTTTCACCTTTTTCACCCTAAAATAAAAAAAATAAAAACAACTTTCAATGAAGATGCCAAATGCTAAAATTTTCAAACCAAAAGAAAATTAAGATTAATCTCATCATTTAATCAAAATATCAACAATTCAATACATTTTTAGCTATGTCTTTTCATTTCATTTTTTTTTTCTTTTTATTCATTTTAATTCAATTTTTCGTTTTTCATTATTATTATTATTTTCACCATAAAATTGAACGACTACTGTAAAAGCACTCAACAAAAAATAATGATTAAAAAAATCATTTTGCAAGACGTACATTTTTACAATCATGATAAGCTTTCTCAATTCACGAAATTTAAAGCCCTGAAAAAATAAGTGCTTTTGCAGTATCTGACTGACAGAGATCGAAAGAAAGAACTCAGAATATAAGTGCACACACAAAAAAGAATTTAGCTTCTAAATTATACTCGAATTTTTTAAGTTAAAAAATTTGAAGCTAAAAAATATAACAAGAGGATATTCAACAGAAAAACTTTTGTACTTTTCAGATGCATGTAATAGCTTTCAATAAAGGGAAGGAGAAGCCAAAGAACAGCATTTGTCGAGTCTGAATTTTGTAAAGCTTTAGAAAAACATACAATTATCATACCAAGGCATGTTTGGTTCTATCTGTTGTATTTCTATCTGTACCCAAGTATTTATCCAAAATTTGACCAACATACAGCTAATTAAATTGAATGCAAATGAGCGTTTATTCAACTACTAAAAATAGTTAACAATCATATTTAAGACGAGTAATTTTAACAATCAATAAAAGCAAGTAGCTTTTTTTAGGTTTATATGCCATATTTGTTTTATTTATCTAATTAATAAATATTTTAAAAATTTTCAAAAGTTTTTACATTACAAATACCAATAATGGTGCTCCTCTCTCTTTTAAATTGTCTTTATCAAAATATACACGGTTGCAAAAATAAGAAAATCTTAGCAGAGTCAACGCCAATGCAGTAGTAATAGTTTAGTTAGTTTAAAGATGTATGTTTTTACCAAACCTAATATTCTTGAAGATAAACTTTTTGAATAACTTTTTTGTTTTTCAAATTTTGAAAAATGCAGACAACATCGATAATAAAACTTCAAATAAGTACAACTCAATAAATAATTGAAGCAAAATATGCAAATAAAACCGAAATAGAAATGGTTTCCTCTTACTTGTTCACCATCAATTCCATCTTTTGCCTTTTCTAGTGGCCTAAGCTCTTCTTCAGGATTCTCTCTGGGCTCATATGATGATCCTGGAGGGCCAGGAGAGCCTGGTGCACCTGGTTCTCCCTGTTTAAACAGATTTGCTTTTTAGAAACCAAACCATCATCTAAAGTTTTAATATTTTGCAATAAAAATAAAAAACTACTGTTCCATACAACTACAATCACAACATAGTTTCACAAACAAATTTCCAAAAAAATTTCCTGTGGTTTTCATTGCCCTGTTTTCATATGGAATAACAGGAAACACTTAAAGGAAATCTGCCAGAATTTTAAGTAGGTGTGATGAGTGGTCAGCAAGCAAAATGGAGAACATTAGAAAATACCAATCTTAAACAGACTACTCACCGTAAGTCATTTGAGCCTAACCAAAAATATATTATGCTCTCTTAAATGCATAAAAAGAGAAAACATGCACATTTCACCAGAATACTAATGATGTTAATTTTTTTTTCTTCTTCTTCTTTGGTTGTTTTGATACAAAATCGACCAATCAAAATTAAAGTTATGAAATAAATAAATTATTAAAAGAAATGAAAAACTAGCCCGACTCAAGACAGCATTTTTTGAAGCACTTTTCAGCTTTTAAAATAACTGGAAGAAGATGCAAAAGGATTGAAGCCTCAAATAAAGCATGCAATTTTTGGCAAAGCATTTGTTTGTTTTTGGCACACTTTTTTTTCACTTCAATCTTAGTAAGATTTAAAATTTTAATATGCTAGAATAACAGTTAAAATTAGAAAAAAAAAACTGAAACATAACACATAAACTGAATGACCTTTTGTCCTTGTAATCCTTCTACGCCATCTCCTTCTCGCCCCTTCAGTCCTTTATCACCGGGAACGCCTTTAGGTCCCTGAAACATTGTAAAAGTATAATTTAAACTGCTTCATTATTCTAATTATTCAGTGTATAATTACTAAAAACTGTAGGATTATTATTAACTGCATTGCTATGAGGGGTATATATGACACTTGTAGTTGGTGATGAACACATTCGTTAAAAACACTTACAATAGGGGTTTCTATGGAATTTGCAGAATAAAATAATTTTTATTATTTTGTAGATTTACTTACAGGATATCCAGGATCCCCTCTAAATCCTTTTTCACCCAGAAATCCTGACAAGCCTAAATAACCCTATAATGTAAAAACGAAAACATGAGCATAACTTTCAAATGAATATACTGAAACAAAAATAATACAACAAAATGAATACAAAAAAAAACAGAAATAAAAACTGTCATCAAAAGAAGGAACTTTCTCTTAAAACTTAATGCCAAAATTAATGAAACCTTGCATGATTAAATTGCATTTTCTAAACAAAAATATTTCTAAAAATTTCAACCACATCTCTTTTTTTTTCGTAAAAATACAAGTCTTTGTCAAATCAACTTCTTTTTTTTTTTTTTTAGTAGGGGAAGCTAAGTTCACTGAAAATAAGAACACATTGGACTAGCCTCCATTATTTAAATATTATTGATACCTTTATTTTCATTTTAAAACTAACACTTGCCCCGACTAATTTTTCAAATTCTGCAATAGAATCACATTGCACAGAGGTATTTAGCAATTTTTTCAGCACGATTCAAAGCAATTTTATCAGTTAAAACGTTCAGAAAAAAAAAGTATGTAACTTTTTTTTTTCTGAACAGGTATCACTCAAATTAGAGCAGTAAATAGATACTATTGGATTCCTGTCAATTTGCAGCACTTATTTAACCCTGTATCATTACTAGTAGGGTTTTTTTTTTTTTTTTTTTTTTTTTTTTTTTTTTTTTTTTTTTTTTTAATTTCAGGATGAAGGAAAAAAATCATCGCCATATTTTCTGATCCAAAAACCTGGGGTTTGTAGATTTACTTCTTCAAGCATCTTAGACCATGGATCATCCCAATAATCTATCCCAAATCATCAAGTTTTAAAGAACAATAATTTTTTGGTTTTGCAATGATTATACCACGAATCTATTGCACCTTGATATAATCTACAGGTAATTATTCATTGCATGGTCTGAGACAAGTCTGAAATTAACTATAATAAAACTTAAGAAAATAAAAGGGAAGCAAATTTTGATTCAAATCATTTTTACCCAAAATTTAATTAATTATTACAAAAGATTTTAGTCAACATTTGAACTATTGTACTACCTATCAATTATTTTGAAATTAACAATAGTTTAAACCAGTGGTTCTCAACGGGGGCGATACCGCCCCCCGGTGGGCGGTGGGAAGATGCTAAGGGGCGGTGAACGTATTTTGGGCTGCAGGGGGGCGGTGGATAGATTTTGGGCGGTAAGGGGGCGGTGGGTATATTTTCAAATGTGCTTGTGAGGACATGTTTTATGCGAGGGCGGCAGGAAACCATCATCTCTTATATCACCAAGGGACAACTTAAAAATTTGTTTTCTGCGGATGCCTCCCGAACCCTGATCTTTCTCCTAACGTCATGAAGGAGAGCCTAAAATTTGCCAATAGCACTTTAATTTGAAAGCCACCTAACTTGACCGACTTTTTATGTCGTTAAAGCATCCCCCCTAACAACATCAAAAGCAGGTAACAATAGAATTTTTCACGGTGCAATGTGAAAAAAATTTCCGGGGAAAAATCCCGAACCTTAATCATTCCCTCTTCATCGACAAAAATAGCTTAAATTTTGCGTTTTTTTTATACTTCAATTTCGGAGAACGTTGTAGGAGCTCTGACTCCCTGAAATTACTAAACTTAGCCATTAAATAACTTCAATTATGAAAAATCTTTATAAGAGACCTCTTTCTCCCTAGTTAATGTTACCAAAAATTGTCTAAAATTACGTCAATTTTAAACGTTTCACACGGGACCAATTTGAACTTAAGTCTTAACACCACGAAACCTAAATTTAAAGAAACCGTATTTTAAGACTTCGTTTTGAAAATAAATTTCAGGAGAAATTCCTGATACCTCACCACCGTCTTTACTCTGATGTCGTCAAAGGCATAGTTATAACTTGTGTTATCTTATCTAACCTTCAAAGCAATAAATTAATCAAAAAGAATTTCTTTGAATTGAACTTATCTCGTGATTTGTAAATTCAACTTATACCAGTTTTTTTCTTTTTTAAATTAAAACTTGATTTTTAAAGGTGACAGGTACATGTGATAATTTTTAAGTCTTTGTCCCTGATGGGAAAAATAGAAGGAACGGCTTTGTTATTGCCTTTCAGCGGTAAAATCCTATATCCGTACGTAATAAATAGGGGATGCGTATTGTAGAGTTGCAAGTAAATGAGAGCAAGACTGTTCGGTATCTGACTGTTTAGGAACTGTTTGAACGTAGTGTATTTTTCAAAATATATTGGTTTTCAAACAAAATGTAGAAAACAGTACATTTTTATTTCAAACCGTGTTGTTCTTATTTACCTTCAATTGGTTCACTCATTTAATGGACCCATTCTAGGCCCTTGGTAGTTACTGACACAGCTTTTCAGAGGGGGGAAATGCCCGATTTTTCTAAAAATTATCCCAAAGAAGAAAAAAAAAAGCATAAGTTTTTTTTACTCTATAGTCATTTTTCAACTGTCTGTTTGGGAAAATCATAGAGTCAAACTGGTCAAGATAACTACCCCTCCCCCCTCTTTTTCCCCTTTTTCGTTCGTCTACAAAGGGGGCGCTGAAAAAAATTTCAGCCCTAAAGGGGGCGGTAGCCGTAAAAAGGTTGAGAACCACTGGTTTAAACAATCAAATATATGATGCTTGCTAAAATCAATTTGTTTGAACAATTTTAAAGGATTAGTTTGCCCAAATTTTCTTTTTCTTTTTGAAAAACTAGAACTACATCAAAACTAGTTGAAAACTAATCTTTAATGTGAAAAATCTAGTAAGACATCTGAAAATATTTCAAATTTCAATGCAAATAAACAAAGAGAAAAAAAGTAAGACATTAGTCCTGTTATGAAATTTTAACTCATGAATGATATCATGAGATGCAATGGAGAAAAGGGGATTTTGTTTTTCCCTATAACATTTGAATCAAGAATTAGTGAAAATAACATAGTCTTTACTCTGCCAAAACCATATGTTTGCACAGGAAGAAACAGGATAACGATTTTGATATATTTATTCAAACATACCTTGGGGACTTTAATATAAATTGATTTTCATTTTAAATTACAAATGTAAATTATATATTTTTTTTAAATATTTCATAATTTTGCCTTTTCTCAAAGTGATTTCTTTATTTAATTTTACAATCAAAGATATTTTTCTAACTCTGACAGAACTTAATTTGTTAAGCTGTATTGATTCTAAAAATGTATGCTTTTCATCTTTAATTATAGTTTCTTTTTTCATGAGATGAACATAAAAACAAGAAAACCATACCATTGTACCCCAACTCAATCCATTGTCTTAAATTTTTTCGAACAAAATAAAAAGTAGTTCACAAACGCTTAAAAAATGATAAGTTTATAATGTGAGATAAATTAATACATGAACAAACTTTTCCTTTGATAGAACTTATCTTTGAATAAATACATCATGGTTATCAAATTAGTTATAGAAATTTGTCAAGCACAGTGGCGAAGCTAGGGGTTGGCAGGAGTGGCTCTTGCCACGGGCGCAGCAGTCAGGGGGGCGCCATTTTGACCAATAAAAAAAATTTTAAATTTCTTTAAAAATCATGTCAGTAGAAAAAATATTTAAAGACAATAAACTCATAAGAATAAGAGTACGAGTGGAAAATGAAACATCTCATGAGAAGGAACATTGGGCATCATGTAAGACATGAAAGAAAAAAGGAATATTAAAAAAGGCAATATTGTCTTTAAATTTGCCAAATAATCAGAATTTTGTGCACATAGAATTGTTTTGGGAGATCACAGTGACATAATGTGACCATCAATCAAGGCCAGCATGAGAGGGGGGGCACAATTTTTTACGTTCGCCACGGGCGCTGGACCCTCTAGCTATGCTACTGGTCAAGCTCAGTATTTTTCCTCCAATTATGCTCACATTCAAATAGTTTTATAATAGTTATTAAACTTTTTTTAAAAAGTATCTACCGAAGATTGAAAAGTGTAATTTTTTTAGAATACTGTTAATGGGTAGAAAAAAGTTAGAAAATCAGAGTTTTTTTTTTTGACATCTGCAATTTATACTTCAATAAATAGCTTCATAATGTGTTTTCCTCAACTTATAATTAATAATCATGAAAGATCGAAAATAGATTACAAGCAGTGGAAGAGAACACAACACAATTAAAAGAATAAAAAATAATTTCATAAATCCGAATATAATGCATGCCAAGGATAATTAAAGGCAGAAAAGTAACTAAAAATGTATATTTTCTTACTGGTGTTCCTGGTTTTCCCGATTCTCCAGGCTCTCCTTTAATACCAATTGAGTTGATGCCACCTTCACCTGGGTCACCCTAATGTCATAAAATACTTGTTATGAACAAAATTGGCATTCTTTTGTCAAAACATTTAAAAAATAATGCACACCTTCATTGAAGTTGGCATTTTACATGAGTTATCTTCACTTCATTGAGTACTTGCAAACTGCCTTTGAATTATTATGCATGATTACACAAAAGTTATATTACAACTAAAGCACTGAATGAAACAAAAATTAAATGGTACAACAATGATAATTTAAGTCAAAGAAACAGGACTAAAGCTTGATTAAGCCACACCATGTAAACTGCAAAGATAATGCATTTTCAATTTATTTCCAAATTTATTATTGAAATAAATATTACTTATCATTGGAAAAATTGCAGATTATAAGATTGAATCTGGAATCACTTCATTCAAAATGTTTGTCTTTTTCAAGAAATGCTTATCATTGTTTACTATTTACTCTCCACTCATCCTGATTGCATATTATTGAATTAGAATTTATTCTACTGATTCCAATAGTAACTAAGCAACTGAATAGGAAAGAATGAAGTGAAAAACCAATGCAAATAAATCCCAAATGATCAAGAAAATACAACATATACCTATTTCAAGGCTATAATGGAGCCCCTTCATTCGTGCAAAAAGCTCAACACACAATAATAAAACTGTGAGAGAACTGTGTTCTTTCATAGCTTTGTTACCATGTGTTGAGCTTTTTACACTGATGAAGAGGCTCCATCATAGCCTTGAAATAGCTATATGCAGTTGTTTTTTTTTTTAATAATAAGTGCTTTATCTAAGTCGATTTTTTACTTTCTTCATATTTTAGCACAGAGCTTATTTGATCATTTTTCATTCAACTGAACAGAATTTAAAAAAAAAAAAACTGCACATTTTTGACAGATTGAACATTTTTAAAGCAAGGAAAAAAAATTCTACCAGCACTGACACAATTTAAATTAGTCCAAATGCATCAAAATGGCATTTGCTAAAGTTTTCCAGTTTTCAAACAGTTGTAATAACAAATGAAAAACTAATACCTGCTTGAAAAGCTGAATATGTAAAAAATTTCTATAAACAGCATTAACACTCATTAAAGATGTTCATTAAAGGGCCATTCAATATTTTCAAAAAAAAAAAAAAAAACTCTTAAATCAAAACAGCAAATGAAAAATTTGGAGAACTTTAATGTCAACACATAAAGAACAACAATTTTTGATAAACTAAATATTTAAGTAAAAAAATAAGTGCAACCAACCTTCTCACCAGGCAAGCCATAGCCACCTGGAAGTCCCCTTGGTCCAGGTCTTCCAATTTGCCCAGGTAATCCAGGCAGACCCTGTAAGAATTTGAATATTAAAAACTATAGCAGTCTAGTACTATAACTTCTATGCTTGATTGACAACAGACAAAATTTACAGTAATCTGAATATAATAGCAAATAATCCATTTGACCCCAAATCCGAAATGTGCAGGACCTTCCCTGATTTCAGAATTTTTCAGTTTTCGGCCTCAGGGAAAAAAACTAAAAATTATCATTTTTCCGAAATTGGCTGTGTTTACCATTGATGCAGTGACAACTATATTTATTTTATTTATTTATTTACTTTTTTTTTTTTTTTTTTTTGAGAAAGTCAGAAAACTATTTCCTGATCAAGAAGGAAAATCCCAGAATAAAACTGAAAAAAAAAAAACCTTCGGTTTTAGTGAATGAATATTTGTACTGTATCTAAATAATTTATAGATTATAGTTAGCGGTAGTCTACTTTGAATCTGAAATGTTAAAAAGAAAAAAAAAAGTAATGGAAAAATTTTAGTGGCATTTGATCTGCAGACGTTATTCTGTATTATCATGCATTATACAATGCATTGATACAATAGAAAAAAATTCATAAAAAATAGATTTGTATTATTGATAAATGTTTTATATTGCATACTAATGGGAAAATAATAAGAAATATTGTAAACCAAGAAAGTGGATGCAAAAAGATTACAGCACAATTACAACAAAACCAGCTATAAGTACAATAAAGTCATTATGATTTTAACATAAACAGAATGTGAACAGTTCTGAGCAATTAATAATAAAAAACAGGTCTTTCTGATTTAATTATTCTGAGATATTGGATGTATCCCAAACCATATAATAAATCTTGTAAAAATATCAATTTTAACTCAATATAGAATTAGACAGACACAAACAAAAAAAAAAGGTGCATTTCACTTTAAAAACATCAGAACTGATACCAAAGTTGATTGATAACTCACATCAGTTCCATTACAGCCTGGATATCCCGGTTCACCTGGGGCCCCATCACTTCCGGGTAGACCCTAAAAATTTGAAGAGACATCGATAAAATTCAAGCAAAAAAACTTGTAAGCACTAAATGAATTTTGGATAATTGATATTGGTACTTACAGGAATTCCAGGAGCGCCTTCAAATCCAGGCACGCCAGTGTCACCCTGGGGAAAAGAGGTTCACTGATTTGAAAATACTTTATTAGTGAAAGAAAGATTCTAACTTTTTAATACATTAACAGCATTATTCACAAGTTCAAGCTAAAAACAGAGATCTCAAAACCGATTTAAATGAAAATGTGTCTTCTCCATAAAACCAAGTGTTTCCAGTAAGCGTTATGAATCATCGTCTATCTTCAAATCAATGGTATTGTAAATTCAGTTTTAAATGACTTTGTCTTAAAATATATACATATATATCATACAATATTTGACAGCATATGTGACTTGAAAAACCTTAATGAAACTAACATTGGTTCATCTTGTCCATTATTTTTGGATTTTTCATTTTGAGTTAAAAATTGCTGAAAAAAAAAAACTCACGCAGCTAAATTCGTCTCAGCATCTTAAAGAATATTGGGAAAATAATTCAAGAAACAATGAACTATAAACTTACTCTAATTCCTTTAGGTCCAATAGCACCATAATCCCCAAAATCTCCTTTAACCCCTCGAGGTCCAAAAGGTCCTTCTGGTCCAGTTTCACCTGGATGGCCAATTTGTCCTTGTAAACCAGGAATTCCAGGCAAACCCTATAAAAAAAAAATGAGTTTAATCATCAAATTTCAATATAAAAATATTTGGTTTAAAATCATCATTCTAAAACATTTAATAGTAAGAAGGCATGATTTTCGCCTTGGAAGTTGATGATATTGCATTTTTTGGGTATTTTTAAGAAGGCGAAGGGGTGCCCGAATTTCGTACATTTCTTATTTTTAAGACTCCCCTTCCCTTAGCATAATTTGGAAAAAAAATTAACTCTAAGAACTCTCTGAATTTCAGATATGCCCCAATTAAGTCTGTAATTTTCTTTTGAATCCAATTTTCATAAATAAATCTCATGGAAATTGTTTTTTTTTTTTTTTTTTTTTTTTTTTTTTTTTAATGCTATCAGGTAAGAGGCGGTTTTCCACTTTTGAACTATTTATTTTTCAAGTGTAACTCTGGCATTGAAGTGAGAAATTAAATTTTTTGCAATTCATTTTTAAGTCAATGGTTGTTACGTTTTGTCTAAATCAATTGATAATGTAGGTACATCTGCAATACACCGCCAACTCGGCAATTTCGATAAACGGACTGCAGTTTCGAGCATTGGCGGTGTATTGCATGTTCCTACTTTAGCCCTTGCTTAGGGGAGGTTACTCACTGCTTAGGTACATATATTTTTTCAAAGAACAAATATAAAATCTGCTT
>JAXGGA010024531.1:0-11891 GCA_038373865.1 Uloborus plumipes
ACAAAATCTATGCTTAGTAAGTAAGAAAATTTACTAGTTATATATATTAACAAAAATTTTTACTTACTGTAATAAAACATCTTGAGGTATCAATAATTAACTTCGTGTGTTAACTGCACAAAGTTGATTTTAGGGTTTTCTAGTCCGATTTTATTCAAACATTACTATTGTGACAGAGATATGTATATATTATCCCCAATAATGCTGAATCTCCCATTTTGGGACCATACTTTATCTCTTGACTACAAGCCCGTCATTTCAACTTTTTTCAGGGGGGGGGCAAAGGGGGCAAACACAATGTAATTTCATCGGAAAACAGCAAAAAACGCGCCCACTTTTTTGCAAATACATTGATTTCTCAAAGTCAGAGAGGGACAATTGACCCCCTCCCTGCCCCCCCCCCCCCAAAGGACGATCCTGCTTGACTAAATAAATATTTGAAAAAAAAAAAAAAAAATAAGCTACATATGATTAAAGATGTGTAATGCTCATTGAAACATACAAAAATTAAAATATTCTCAATGTGGTTCATACAGAATGGTGTGGTTCAATGTAAAATATATAAAAACGTATATAACATGCGCTATATGTTTGTAATGTAACAATCCTTAAAAATAAGATCGGAAAGTTATGACTGCATGACAAGAGCCAAATTAAAACGTCTTTAACAAAAAATATGACTGTGAATGCTTTTAGTTTTATTACTGTAATGTAGCAAACTTCAAAACTTGTTTTAATTCTTTTCTCAATTCACGAAATTACTCAATAAAGACAATATTTCTTGCCTTTAGCAACGCAACTCTCGTTTTGCTCTTGAAAATTAATATACACTCCTCAGTAAAATTTAAAGTCTTTAGAGTATTTTATAAATCATGTCGTAAAGCATTTGTCCGACAGAAAAATATATTCTAAAATTGTGCTTCTGCATATTTTGCTTTTACTTTTAGCCAGGGCCGTCGCTAGCTGAAATATCTGGGGGGGTGTTGAGAATTTGGCGGCCCTGGGCTCATCATATAGGCAGGGGCGGCCCTAGCAGTTTTGCTGCCCTGGACAAAAATTCAAAATGCCGCCCTTGTCCCCGATTAAAGTTTGAAAAGAAAAAACTGCTGATAAATACGAGCCAATAAATAAATTTTGTGAATATAAAACAACGTGACGAAGTAAACTCCTATATTCATAGTAGGATTTGACCGAATTTGACCCTACGCTGTTTTAAACATGGGACTCCTTTTGTAGTCCGTAAAACTTTACGATACAGAACCTCATGTTTCTTTTTCTCTCTTTGCTGGCTTTTCTCTTTTTCTTTTGTGTATGTGTGTATGTTTTTTCATAAACTTTGAAGATGGATGGGCATGAAGAGAATGATGCAGTGATCACTTTAAATTGAGTATAAAATATGTGTAACTTCAGGGGGTTCGGGGGTTTCTCCCCCGAGAAAATTTTTCAAAAAAAAGATCTAAAATTTAGCATTTTGAGGCCTTATGAGGAGTAATCAAGACTACAAAAATGTCCGGAGAAAAATATGCAAACAAAAACTTTTTAAAAATTTTACCTTCTTTTGCAAATTAAAATCAATCAAAATAGAAATTGCTCTTGCTTGTGATTCGGCAAGTCGTTGACATTAATCGACAGAGAAAAGAGCTTGAGAGGAAAAGAAAACACACCGTCTCTTGCTCACATCGGCTTTCGGTATATAACTAATGTTTGATCATCTCTCCAACCCACCGACTAACACAACACTGTACTAAATGTAACATGATTAATCGGGAAAAAATGCATTAAATAATTTGAAAGAAATGGTGTAAAGACTTAGAAATCAGGAGAGTAACATCCCAGGAATTCGGAAAATTAATGGTTCATTTCATACACTTGATAAGAAATAAAGTTGTAGCACTTTTCAGGGAGTTTTAAAGACATTAATTTTCAAAAACTATAGAAAAAAATGTATGTTAGGTCCTTTCCAGCCGCTCTTGTCAGTATAGATACATCTTGGTACATCAATTTGTTGTTATCTTTCAATTATCAAGAGTTCAGAGGTGTCAGTTGCGAAAAGTAGTTTTGATTCAAGATAATATTTCTTTCTGAGTAGGAGGATATTTTAAAAACTGATTTGGAAATGTTAAAAAATATTTGATCTTTCATAAAAACTGAAATTTTAATTGATGTTTGGCACTATAATTGAGAAAATACTGATCACTATAGATGAGCCCTTTTAATTTTCAAAAACCCAGCAAAAAATAATGTGCTGAAAAGCTTTTAATAATCTGCAGCAAATTTAACCACATTTGGAACAAACTTCAAAAAACTTGCAGAATATTCAGAGAAAACTAAAAGAAAAAAAAACATTTTGTTGATTTTCTGCGGATTATATTGAAGATAAAATGCAGATATTTTTTTTTCTTTCTTCTACAATTGTTCAGAAACTTTTTAAAAAAACTTCAAAAAAAATTTTTTTTTTCTCATTTTCTGCAGATTATTTTGAGCTGGGAAATTCTAAGGGGTTCCCAGAACCTATAAGCTGACGAACTCTGTGCTATATCAAGCGCATTTATATGCCGTGATTTCCATCAGTCAATATAATTTCCTAATATTTTATCCCGTGTGTCTCGATGAGAGAACACTGTAGTCTCCTAAAAACATTTTTTATTCAGCAAATTTTCATTGATGATTTGGATTCGGCAGATATTATCGCTTCATTTGGTGAGATGAGAATTTTTCTCCTTCCAAAAAACTATGTTCGGGGCTCCACCTGAGTATCTTTGGCTCCACTGTCTCCTATCAACAATTTCGAAATCTATACATGCTTAAAAAAACTGTCTAATATATGTTTTTTTCTTATGTCTCCGTTGATATTATAGTTTCTCAAGATTCGTTTATTTTAATAAGCAGTGTTGCAATAGCCAAAAATGATGTGTTGTGTTGAAGTGGATACCTTTAAATGCACACTTAAATATCCCTACATTCATACTTTTCAAGATTCCAAGTTACAAAAAGAATAATATTTTTTAAATAGTTTTATACATTTTCTTTTCTTAAACGAAAATTTATTTTAGGTGTTCGAACCAAAATGCCGCCCTTAAGATTTACCGCCCCGGACAGGGGTGCGGAATGTCCGCCGCTAGGGCTGCCCTTGCATATAGGGAGGGTGAGGGAGATAGCTTCCCCCGAGCTTTGAAATCTAATATTTTTCACAAAGGTGGAAGGTGGACGCAATTTTTGTTGTTTTTTTTTTTTTCCTATAAAATTAGCATTTAGTATACCCCCTCCTCCCACACACATGGAAAAATTCAAAATGACAAGCCTGAGTGGCTACAAACAGCTTTTGAGTTTTTGAGCACATGCTTAAAACTTTAAATTAATATGCAGAACGATTTATACAAACACCATATAAATGTTAAATGTCAAAAAATATTAATAAACAATAAATAATAATAATAAGCATTTATTTGTTAAAGTCTTACCCTTTGGCAATGCCGGGCATATTCTAAACGATTCATGAGGTTCCTTTTTCTTCTTCCCGTGTTTTGCGGTGATTGTCCCTTGAATATTCATGCTATTAAGTTTTGTGGGAAACGCAGATAAAGTTCAACTGCTTTAAAATGTTCTGGATATGCAGATCCAATTAATTACCATTAAAAAAAAATTCCCGATAAATATGAGTATTTTTCTTTTTTTTCTCCTTCCTTTTTTTCTTTTTTTAAATTGCAAGTTGAAAATCCAGTTTGTTCAACAAAAAAGTAACAAAAAAAAAAAAAAAAAAACTTGAAAAGAGACAAAATTTTTTATCTACTCCTTAGTTTTTTAAAAATGCATTTCACAAATTTTATTGGTAAAAAAATTATAATTTAAAATTGACAGCGCCTGTGCTTCAATGCAGCCCATTTGCTTGCTAAACTCTTTAAATTTATAGCGTCCGTAATATCTTTCTCACATGCCAGCAGTACTAGAGAGTCTAAACGCTGGTTTCCCATTGTACTCCTCAAAACATTTTTGATGAATTTCAGTTTACTGAAGGTTCTTTCATTGGTAGCAACTTTTATTGTTACCGGAGAAGTAAATCCAAGCCGACACGCGCGGTAAAAAAGTTCGTTCGGTCCCAACACAAAGTGAAAAGTGATAAATTTTCTTTTTAATTATCGTCAGTTTAAACATTGCACTATCTTTCGATAATGGTATTTTGTGTAATTTTCTTTAATTTAAATTCATTTAAAATATAAAATTTGGCAGCTTCTGCATATTATCTTTTTTTTCCTTTTAATTATTGCATCGATCATTTATTTTAATTTATTTAATCTATAAAATTTGGCGGCCCTCAGCATGTATTCTTTTTTTTCATATTGCATCGATCTTGTTGAATTATGTATATATAATTTGATTTATGTTTTATTAATTTAACTAATTTTAGTTAGAGAGGTTCGCGTACCTTTTAATGCTCTCGCACATATTTATACAGTACTTTTTTTTTCCAAACTGGGCAGGGCGACCTATAGTTTTCCGTTTACATGACCCCATGAACGAGAAAATTTCGAATTTTTCGCAACGAATATTGCTGTGAAGGAATCTTAACTATTTTTCGCGGCCCCAATTATGTATTTTTGATAAGTAATAATTGGGGCCGCGGAAAATACAAGACATTTTTAGAAATTAAGGTTTACTGATATTCTTAATAATGTTAAATTATTCCGCTTCTCTTTTAAATTTCCTTTAAAGTCCTGAAACATTTGTCTAAAATTTCATTTTAATGATAAAATAAAATCGGCGGCCCCTTTCTTCAGAAAAATGGGGGGGTGTAGCACCCCCCCACACCCCCCCTTGCCGACGGCCCTGCTTTTAGCACTAATTTAGAATTAATTGTTTATAAAAGAAAAATGTGTATATTTTTTTCAATATGAAGATTGCTGTCAGTAATCATGAGATTGCAAAATTGTATCGAAGGAAGAAAACTTTCATTTAGATATAAGTTTAATTTCACCTTTTAGGTTTTTATAATATGTTACATTAAAAAAAGTTTCTGTATCTTTTTATCTTGCATTTTCAAGCGAAAAAGTCAAGCAACGTCGTTGTGATATTTACTTATCATCTAAAGCTTATTAATTTAACAAGCTATACGCTGGAGCATTTCAAGTCTAAAATGTATTTTAATTATTTTATTTTGAAAAATCTTTCTGCCTTTAATGTACTTTAATTCTTTATTTGAAGGGCCAGGGGGGAAAAAAGATGAAAGTCACTTTTTCGTCAATTTTGATATTAGCGCTATCTAGGGGCTATGAAGGACTAGTATCATCTGGTTGAACAACAAGGGGGGGGGAGATGAGAAGCGACCGAAATGTGCATGAAAACTCGAAAAACTACGTAAGGAGTTACGAGAAATCAAACTTTGTTTTTCGTTTTTCTCGAAATCGCTTTTCGGTCACTTTCATCTCCCCCCCCCCTATCCTATTTTAAAATAATTTTCAAACGTTCTTGGTTTCAAGCAGATTTTTTTTAGTTTACAACTGCTTTTATTAAATTCAAGAACAGTACTATGGGACTGGGAGGCTATTAATCAAATTTACACTTCCAAATTACACAACTTAACATGGCGCTGTTACGCAAATTTTAAATAAAAATTTGTTTTGTATTGTAAGCAAACAACGTTTTATGCAAAAAGTTGTTTCCCTTATCCTTGATAGTGCAACAACCCATGCATTTTTTGTTTTCAAATAATTTTGAGGTAGATTCATCCAAGGACGAATACAAACAATCCTGAGGTGCACTATATCCTATTTCTATTTTACATATTTATTCTAAGAATACAGTCAGTATGAATTGCTTTCGGTAATTTTCAACTGCCATCTCGTTATTATAATGGAACAGAAGAATCGAAGAATTTAGCCCTAAGAAATAGAAAGAAAAGATAAGGATAACGTTATGCTTTTGCCTTATCGAATGCTCAATGCTGAAACACCTTTGAAAAGTTGAGTTTATCCTTTGCTCAGTTACAACAAAACAGAAAATAATAATAATGAGTTTTATAAATATTTTCATTTTTTCAGTCATTTAACTAAATAATAAAATGGTTGTCAATAAATCTACTGATTGGTTGTACTAATTAAAGCATTTAAAACGGAATTGCATTTTGATATTCGCTTTCGCACGCGTGATGATCAATGATTTGCATTTCGCATCATCAAATACAATGTACTTAAGAGCAGGGGCGGCATTTCAACATTTCGTTTGAGGGGGCGAGTTTGTTAAATATGACGCACCTCAGTACTCATCCTAAAATACATATTAGTTAAAAGAAAGATTTCTTAAACTGGATTTAATATTAAGAAAAATTGAAGTTATTAAAGCAATTTAAATTTTTATGACCAAACTTTAAAATTATTTTGTTATTAGTTATCAAAAATGTTGTGATTCGAAATTAGTTTTTAACTTATAGTCAAGTTTTAATCTGCAATGTTTGTAGGCAAGAAGATTTTTTTCCATCGATTTCCAGTATCTTGTGCTATTTTACAAACAATGAAAGTTGAAAATCCTTTCTTGTCCGGTTATACTTGTTTCAGAGCATTTTTTGCAGATTCCTCTGTTATGAGAAATAGTCTTGAGAATATGTTTATGGATGAGTTTTATCAATATTTGTTGAAAATTGACAATCTTTTTTAGTTCCTTTTTGATCGTTGATTTGTGTAAAACATAAGTTGAATTTACCCGTATTTTAACATTCTGCGAAAAATATTTGGGGGTGCGATCGCCCCCTCTTGCCCCTCTTATTTGCCGCCCCTGATTAAGAGTAGTAATTTAAACACAGGAGTTAAAAATATGGCAAAATCAGCATTTTCTATTTCTTAGTAGCGACTTTAATTATAAAACATAATAAACAATTGTTAGAAAGGGTTGGCTTTCAAACAGTAAATCACTGTTATTCTGTACTCTTTGTGACACAAAAAAATTGAATTAAAACACAACATGAATAATAAATAAGTTTTTCTGCGGATATTTACACAAATAGCTCCGGAATATTCACTAAACTTCCTTTGATACCCCCCCCCCCCCAAGTCATAAATGGTAAAGTTTATAATTAAAAGAAGAAACAATTTTTTAAATAGTCATTGTTTTTTAGATCATGATTTTACTTTTATTTGTCCAAGAATTTTTGCATTTATTTTTTACATTGTAAATTATCTCGACACAGATAGGAAGTAAAATGAGCATTCATATTATTCCAAATTTTTGTGACTACCTCCCGAGAAAGAAAAATTACTACATTTGTAATCGAAACAAATAAAAATTTACGTAAACAAGTATCTTCGTTTATCTTTCATGTAAATCCGATTAATAAATGGCATTCTAAACTAAAATAATAATATTTCCAGATTCCGAATTTTTTTTCTTTTTTTCAAACTATTCCTCTCAGAGCTGATGGGACACTTTTATGGGCCAATATAAGGGAAATAAATGAGGGATAATCAACCAAACTTGATGAGACGGCTTGTAAAAGCGGAGCTCTCGGGAGTGTCCACTCGCCCGAAGCACATAAGCGTTAAGGTGACAGCTTCACCACGCCTACTGTAATTAGTGTTTAGAATACGAGCAGCGGTGATCAACGGGGGGTCAAGACTTGGACGATTCCACTTTCCAAATCACTCAATGGAAAAACTCAGGACTTACGGTAGAAAAATTTTCCTCCCTTCTCGGTCCTAAAGAGTTAAACTCAAAATGTGTTTTTTAATTTTTTTTTTAAACTTAATTTAGAAATTTTTTCTGAATAGTCAGTCGTTAATTTATGAAAATCACTTTCTCTGGAAGTGATCACATTATTGAGTGGATACTATTGCATTAATTACTGTTTCAAATTTCTTCGAACTCATATTTTAATTTTATTTTTTGTTCAACTGTGAAATATTTAAGATAGATTGAAATCTAGATTAAAAAAAATAAATAAGTTTTTTTTTTGCTTTTGATATCGAGAACGAAATATTGTTGTACTCAAAAATCTTCCTGATGGTAAACTTAATAATAAAACAAAAACGCGCGATGAATTTATTTACTAGTTAGTATTCAGTCACCTACTATTTTTATTTCTTCCTTTTCTTTGGATCAATTAAATACAAATACAGTTTTCGCTGTTTTAAAACCTTAAGAGTATCATTACATTGGAACACTAATCGTTTTTCAGAGGTTTGAGTTCGAGGAAATACTTTTTAAATACAGCTAACCTTTTGCTTTTATTAAAGTTAAAATCAAATTCGAACAAATTACCAACATCACGCATTATCGCATTCGTGTAAAGCTTAAGACCTCTCCTGCTCTTGTTCACGCTCACCGTCACACCACACCGTTTGTGACAATTTTTTAGAAATGAAACCCTTGGGCGAGTACGAAGCCAAACTTGCAGCTTCACGGCAACCCCGTTTCTGCTTGTGACCGGTTGTCCTATTCGAACTCGGCTGTTGTCGCTACTCTGAATACCACGTATTCATATAGGGCAGTAGCAGCAACGTGCTTTTTGCATAGCAACGGAGCCTGGCAACCGTTCCTGGTGGACAAGCAACTCCATGTTTACCGTATGTATAGCATGGTATTGCGAGTGCGCAGTTGTTTTTCTAGCCTTTTTTAATTGTAAAATGTGTTTTTAGTCTTGTGAAAGCCTTCATAACGAAGCAAAAAGAAGATACATTGGTAAAATCAGGATTATTAACAAATTGGATCCGTATTTATTAAGTAAAAATAAATTTTAAACTGATGCGTTTTTAACTTACCGTACAAATACAAAAAAAGAAAAAGAAGGATCGATAACTGCACAGTTTATGAACATTTAATGCATTAAGAACAATCAAATCCTATCAAAACAAGCATATTAGCAGACAGTTTGTTGTTATTCTACTCAGTGGTTAAAAACACGGAAAGTTCAAGAAATAATACTTTTTTTAAATGATTATGCGTTGAAAATGAAGCATCAGTATGAAGAACAAACAAAACAAGCCAAAACTGAAAAAAGAACGGGCCAAAATAACAGTCAAATGTACAAGAAAAAAGTGCAGAGCAAATCCTCGGAAAGAAAAGCAGACGACGTTTCGAGTATGTTTAGTTGTCATCAGCACGTGGTGTTTGTTTGTCTCCCAGGATGACGTCAGCAGCTACTGCCCTATAGGACTCTAGAAGTAAGTAACGATTACGTCATCAGGCGAGAGAAGCTAAACAGGGTAAGGAAGGAATTCAAGTGAAACAAGGACGATCGCAACTCACCAATGCAATCGCAAATTCCCAAATTTGGATACGTTGCAATCGCTACGAGATGCGATCTACTTCCAGTACCAATTGCAATTTGCGATCTCGTCGAAGCGATTGCAATGGTGTTTCACTTGAATTCCTACCTAAAGGCCGAATTCAAGTGAAACACCAATTTGCGATTACAATGTTGTTTTACTTGAATTCCTGCCTAAAGGCCGAACTCAAGTTAAACATCATTACAATCGCTTCAAGGCGATCGCAAATTGCAATCGCTACTCTAAGTCGAATTACATTAGAATCGCATCTCGTAGCGATCGTAACCATTCACTTGAATCCAAATTTGGGGTTGCATTGGTGAGTTGCGACTGTCCGTGTTTCACTTGAATTCCTGCCTCAATCAAAGGAAAAAAAAAAACTTCAGTGTATCTTAACAAATTGGGGGAAAATGAAATGCTCTAAGGGCCGCATTCAAGTGAAACACCATTGCAATCGCTACCGGAAGTCGAATTACATTTGAATCGCATCTCGTAACGTATCCAAATTTGGGAATTTGCGATTGCATTGGTGAGTTACGATCGTCCGTGTTTCACTTGAATTCCTACCTAAAGCTGAAACATTTGCAGAAACCATTTTTCATTTCGTTATTTTCCTGGTTTATCTGATAAATTTGTCATAAGAAAACTTGTCTCGTCCGAAAATGATTTCATGTTAAAATGCGTCTTTAATCTGAGTTTATAAATGGATCATAATACCTGCAAAGCAAACGAAAAGTTAAATGGACCGTTGCCACAACGTGAATGGGGTCCATTAACAAAATATGCTGATTTTTTGAGCTTATAATTAGGGATGCAAAAACCCTGTTTTTGAAAGATGGGAAAGAAAACCCGAGAATTTTGAATGTAAACAAACATAGTATTTTTTTACATAGCAGTTCTGCCTAATGTACGAGTAAAAAATAAAGACTTCGTCATTACTTGAGCTTAAAATATAGCTTTCAAACCGCTTAATAAAGTGTCACTATCTTTGGAGTTCTTAAAAAAATAGAAAACATGACAAAATAAACATTTTTAATTTGATAAAAACCACCTTATGTGGAGTTCATAAAATATCAGAAAAAACAGCATGTTAATAATGTAAAAAAAATAAATAATACTTGAATCAGTGATTTAATCGAGGAGAGAGTGATAACCTAATTTTTAAATTTATTTTAGCATACTGTTTTTCTTTTTATGAAAAATATGTAATCTGGACTACACTAAACCATCAATTAACACTCAGAGAAGCAATGATTGCATCAGATAAGCAATTTATCAGTTTTAGAAGCAAACTCAACAACGCATCTTAATTTGAAAAAAAAAAAAAAAAAAACCTTGTGACAAAGAATTTGAAAACAAACTTTGAGAAAGCTAGTCTCTTTTACTTATTTCTTTATATTTTTCTAACAAGCAATTGAACGCACTCAGAACATAATTGTAGGAAATATTTTTTTAATGTATCTGTTAGGGATGCACCGATTAATCGGCAGTACCGATTAATCAGCCATAATTGGCCACTTTGCCGATTAGTAATAATCGGTAAAATCGGGCCGTATAATCGGCCGAAAAATATTTTTCAAATACTATTGTTTAAAGTATACCTTCACTAACCAATTAACATAACTAACAATGTGTTGATTATATTATTGACAATAATATGAAAGTTGGTTCTAAGAAATTGGATAAAACATTGAAATAATTTTGTGAAAGCAAGGAAAATGAGAAAAAAATTCACTCAGAGATAAATTACTTACTATTTCTAAACTTGGATTTGTTTAAGAGAGAAAAAAACAGTGATGGTAAAATTGGTAGTAGAAAAACAATCATCCTTATCAGTAATCGGCTCAGCCGATAAATCGCCCGATTATCAACAGCCGATTAATCGGTAATCGGCCAATTTGCTTATCGGTGCATAACTGGTATATAATAAGGGAAATTGCAAATTTCAGAACCAAATTTCTTAAAACTTTGAAAATTCTCAAAACCTTCGCGAAACGGCGGACCTCATGAGATAATACAAATGCGACGACCAGCAGCAGGCTCTGGGCCCAAATGGGCTGGTCCTAGTCAAATTAAAGACCCCAATGAAGATCAATGGCCCTCTTAAAGCTATCTACTCCATTGCTCCTTACCGCCTCTTCCGGTAAACTGTTCCAAGTTCCCACTACCCTGCTAAAGTAGTAATTTTTTCGAATTTCCAGGTTAGCCTGGGGTTTAAACAGCTTAAAACAATGACCCCTTGTCCTGCTTTCCGTGCAAAAATCCAACCCTGCTACATCATTCATTTTAATAAATTTAAATAACTGAATCATGTCCCCTCCGGTTCTCCTTCGCTCAAGACTATACATATTAAGCATTCTAAGTCTGGAACCATAGTCTAGATTAGAAAATCCGTTTACTAACCTTGTAGCCCTTCTTTGTACCCTTTCTAATACATTAATATCTTTCTTCAGATAAGGAGACAAAAACTGAACAGCATACTCCAAATGAGGTCTTACCAAACTTCTATATAGAGGCAGAAGAACCTTTTTAGATTTGTTTGAAATAGATCTATTAATAAACCCAAGCATCCTATTGGCCTTGCTACTAGCTATGCTGCACTGTTGGCTGAACTTAAAAGTCCTGATTTATTAAGACACC
>JAXGGA010024532.1:0-11888 GCA_038373865.1 Uloborus plumipes
GAAAAGGGAAAGCTTTATAGAAGTTAGATTTGCAGAAAATATCTTTCAGGTGGTTTTATTCCTGATTTATCTGATAAAGGCGTCTTAAGAAAACTTGTCTCGTGACCGCTTGTCACTCATCCTACTCACGATCCTCCTATTCTAATCCATGTGGAAACGAAACCAATCTTCTAAGCAATAATAATTTAAAGTTTAAATGCGTCTTTGCAAACGTCTTTAATCTGCGTGCAAGAGAGATTAAAACAAGAAATTATTTAAAAGGACTTAAATATTTTGGAAAAGCAACATTAGTACTAGCGTATCCAACGCGGTGGTAATAAATACGGTTAAGTAAGAAAAAAAATATTTTAAAAAATAATCAATGAATTGAAAATGAAAGAGAAACAAATATAAGCGAAACGCTACACTAAGAAAAGTGCGCCAAAATAATAGTAAAATCAACGAATTAAAAAGCAAATCGTCTGACAGAAAAGCATAGGCGATGTCTTGTTTGTCCTATTTGTAGCGCCCTCTAAAGTTACTTTCCGTTCCCAATTGACTTTCCAAGTTTGGTAAACAAAAGTTCGACTGGAGGAGGGGGTGCATGAACTATAGGCTGAAACAGTTGTGTTGCATACAGACGCATACACGCTTAATAGGTTGAAACTAAGCTGACTTTAAATGTACAGTTAAAGTTTGTTAAAAAGACTGATACTCATTAAGTAGTTGCAATAGATTACTAAAATGATTTTATGCTAATACACGTCAGAATAGGGCAGTAGCAGCCACGTGCTTTCTGCATAGCAACGGAACCTAGCAGCCGTTCCTGGTGGACAAGCAACTCCATGCAATACACCGCCAACTCGGCTATTTCGATCCATGGACAACTGTTTAGAGCTTATTATGCTCCCATCAGCATGGAATACGAAAGTAGTCGAGTTGGAGGCAAAAATCCTCTTATGTTTACCGTATGTGTAGCAATGGTATTCACCAAAAATCCTAAAAAAATAAACCCCTTACGTCAGAGGACATGACGTCACAGGCTCGCATCGAGTTTCATGTTAAGCGCGAAACTCCATTGTAAAGACTGGTGTTGGGTGTTCAGAGGTGATAGTTTTTTTTTATTACAAAAATACTATAATGTCTTCCGCATATTTTAATGCATTAAATGAACGTGACAAGTTTCGCTATTTGCAGAAGTTGTCTTTCAACAACTGTGACCTTCCTGATCCTTTAGATAGAGATATAAGGAAACGATTCTTCCTTAGTCAGTCATTGCTGGCGATCTCAATGATCGACATTTATGAGTATCTTGTGAACAAAAATAAGATTTAGAGTCATTTCCACGGTGACTGACGTTACAGTTTGACTCTATTTTTAAATTAAAAATTCAGTACTGACTTCAAATTTATTTTTACCCACTAACTTTTAACTAAAATGTCATTATAGAGTATACTAAAAAACTTTTCATAACTCATTAGGTATGAGGAAATTTTTTTTCATAAATTATGGGGAATCAAACATATGTGACTGATATTACGCAAAAGCGACAACACTAAAATTGACTTTTTTTCAATTTGAAATCCTCTTCAAACTAATAACGTGAAACATAAAAAATAAAATTCCCATAAAAATAGAAATTTAAGACTGTATGAAAATACTTTTCTTGATGGAAAAAATTGAAAAACTGATAGCACAGAAAATATGCAATAGGTGTGACTGATGTAACAAAGATTTCGTGACTGATGTTACTATAACAAAACATTGCTACAATAATAAATAATGTCTCTCTAATTATTAACAAAGCATATATTTTGCCAAAATTGAAGTTAAATTATAAAATAAAGAATGGCAACAAAATCTTAGTTGACAATGATTAGTTTACACATTCATTTTTAATAACTTGTCCTCTTGAGATAACTACTTCTGGGGAAAGCTAATTTTTTTATTACTTTTTCTTTCGAATAATAAATTTCATTCACATTGTTAGGCCATTTACAAATATTTTACTGCTCAAAACTTGACATTACCTGACTACTTATATTTTTGAATGGCTCTAACTTCACATCATAGAATTGACCATCATATTCCACAAGAGCCCTCTCTCCTGATGCAGCCTTCAAGTTCAGAACACATTTTGCTAAATTAGACATCAAAAAACTGTTTTGAACTTTTGGTGATTCAGAATATCACTGCCATAAAAGTGTTGCTTCTAATTATCTGCTCCAGCTTCTGATTTATTAAAACATATTCTCTACTAATAATAAAGATGAAAGTTTGTCTCTCTTTCTTTCTGTCTTTCCTTCTGTCTTTCTTTCTGTCTTTCCTTCTGTCTGTCTGTTACGCGCGTAGCGCCAAAACCGTTCGGTCGATTTTCATGCCACTTGGTACAAAATTAGTTTGTAGCATGTAGTTTTGCACCTCGAAGTGATTTTTCGAAAATTCCATTTCGTTCTTTTTCTATTCGAATTCTTAGCGGAAATTCTATAAAATAGGGAAGAAATATTTTACACACATTTTCAAGTCTTATGTCATTCGAAAGCTTGAAATTTTCTGCACAAAATGAAGTTTTTTCGAAGTTTCTACGATCATCAGGAGCGCTGTAACAATTGTTTTTAGAATCCCGAAATTCAAGTAAAGCAAGCCAAACGATTCTAAAATGGTTGAGCTCTAGAATAAAATTTGTTTGAAAAGAGAGATAAAATGAATTATTTTATCAACGGAAATCAACTTTTCATGTTGTTACCATGGTTACGTGTTCATACTTATTTTTGTTTCGTTCTTTTTCCAGGGTTGCCAGCGTCAATCTTCGTAGGCTACGGCCAGACGTAGTATTTTTGATTCTACGGTAGTATTTTTTCGGCCCAAATAAGGAGCGTAGTATTTTTCTGGCAACCCTGTTTCCAATATACTAATGACTTAATTAAAAGATTTGGCGGATTTTTTTTTTTTTTTTTCATTTTCATAGATTTCGCATTTCAGCAACATTGATTTTGGCAACGTTTGGAAACAGTAGTATTTTGTAATATTTTTTTTAGAGGAGGCGTAGTATTTTTTTGTTCCAATTCTCTGGCAACCCTGTCTTTTTCCCGGTGAAGATGCTTTGGGACCCTGCTTGGCGCGTTTTCAAAAAGTCAACTACGCAAAATAGCTAGGGTTACCACGCTTGGCGCGCCTATCGTTCATTTAGCGAGAAAAGGGTACCTAAAGCACAGATTAACGAAATATCGTATCAATTGCGATATTGCATCGTTTTTTTTAAAGTGTTTCATTTCGGAAAATGTATTGTTTTGTTTTTTAAGCTAGGAAAGAAAACTTTCTTCTTCTTTTAAACTTTGGTAAGATTTCTGTTGGTTCCTGTTATCAACAAAATTGTTCTTATTTTCTCTTTTGGCTTATTTTTGTCCATCTCCCTTGGGGTTGCATTCGAATGTTCCAAGGGGGTGTTTTACCCCATTTATCGGGTAAATCAGTGTTTTCAATGCAAGGTGATATGAATTGGTTAACAAAAGTGATATGAATTGGCGCGACCACTTGGCGATATATCGCCAAGCTTTTGATCGCCAAGTATTTGACGCCAATTGGCGAAAAAAATTTTTTTTTTTTTTATTTAGGTTCAATTTGGCGCTGTTGGCGATATTTTGCGAAAAATCCACTGAATGATGTTAAAATCGACGATATTTAGGAGATTAATCATTGTAAAACATTTTTTTGCATTGTTTCGTAGCAAACTAGGGATACAAATGTTTGAATTGTTATCTTGCTCACTCCAAGCACTATTTTAGCACTTAAGGCATCTACTAAGAAATTTACACGTAAAATTAAGTAGTGTGGGGTCCATATCAGATCTTTATATCACTTTGAAGGAATTATAGTTGAATAAAACTAAAATAGAGCATTTTTTCTGCTATATCAATTATTTTACAAATGAACTTTTAATTTTATACCACGGCAAAGCCGTGCGGGTACCGCTAGTGTAAAATAAAATACATGAAATAGACTGCAACTGTTTATAAAATGTTTGCTTTACTTGAATTTCGGATAACTTTTCTGCACGGAAAAAAAAAATATCATGCATTGATTGTGATGCGGATTTCATACTAATATTGAAGTTACTCCAAATTTTAGAAATAATACGGCATTTTGGTAATTTCACACTAAAATTGTACTGTCATTTGCTCATTAAAAAATGTTTCAATTGCTAAGTCATTGGGTCCAAAATTACATAACATGTTCTGTATTCATTGGCAAACACTTTGTTTTAACTGCATACAGGAATTAGAGTACTTGTTTGCCAGTTTTAAATTAAAAAGAGGAAAAAGGACAGTTGCTATTTTAAAACGAACTCTTTTGTGTTCTACATGTCATGTATTCTTTTCCTAATTTATCTTTTTTAAAACTTGATTCTAAACTTACTTTGAACGTAGTTAAATTATCACTTTAAAAAAATTATTTTTTTCTCTGCTCATTTTATCATACACTGCTTTTGATTTACTAATCTTCATATTTTCCGTCGTTTTAAATTTCTCTCTCCAAATATGTTGCCTTTTTGCAGCAGTTAGTGCCATTTGTATAGTTTATTAAAGCATCTTAGTGAAAAACGAAATGTGACTGATGTTACACATTTTAAGCAAGTTTTAAATAATTAATCAATGACCTTAATATAAGTGTAAAATTAGCAGATATTTCATTACTGTAAAATTGGCAATTTGTACACTTTTAGTTTAGTGTAAAACTAGCAAGTTACGTTCATACGGATATGCCTTATGGTAGCCCGATCGTAAGGCGTCTGACTCGTGACGCTGAATGGACCCGTGTTCATTGCAGCCCGGCGAGCAAAGATCCACACCGTCGTTGATTAAGGTCTGGTAACTTGGGTTCAGAAAATCAAAAAAATTTTTTTTGCCTAATTTGAAAGTACAATGTCTTGAGCAGTGGTTGGAAAAACTACATATTTTTTGTAGCGAACTACAACTACAACTACTTTCTTATAAATGTAGTTAACTACAGCTACAACTACTTTTTTTTTAATGTAGCGCGCTACACTACTTTTGAAAAGTAGTTGCTACTTCGCTACTTTTCAAAAACATATGAGAAAAAAAATTGAATTTTCACTGTAGGAATTTAATTTTGAGTTTCAAGGGGGTTGGCAAGGGCGTAGCTAGGGGGGTGAAGCTGCACCCCCTAGATCAAAGTCAATGGGAGGTCACTGTGACCTCCCATTTTATTTATTTTTTTGACCAACGATTTTGTCCCCTTTCATGCTTTTCATTGTACATGCTGATGCAGACAAATAAGTTCGTATTTTATTACTCGGTGAAATTTGGAATTTCATTCGGTCATTGAGAGTCTCCCCCCCCCCCCTTCGCCTCCTCTCCCACCAATAAGTTTTAAGTCCTTGGCGCCACATCAGAAAATCAGCTTCATTCTTTACCTAACACGGATCCTTGTACCAAACCCAAATTTGTCTTTTAGCATGAAAACAACTTTTTTAATCTGAGTATGCGAAGAATAAAAATTTTAGGGTGAAATATTATAAGTAAGCTTGCCTGTTTTTGAGGAGAAAATTTTTAATTTACCGAATGAAACTCAGAACTTTACTGAATGATTAAAAAAATGCATTCTTATCTATGTCTACCAAAAGAGACGTGAGGCATCACAAAAATGAATAAATTAATTAATTAAAGAAAAAAAATAAAATAAAATGAAGTTCAGCCTTGCAATACTGTCTCACTGTTTTCAAATTTCATCAGCCAATTTGTATCGGATAAGAACTTTTTGGGAGGTCACAGTGACCTCCTATTGGGGTGCCACTGCTTGCACCCCCCTAACGTGAGTCCTGGCTACGCCCTTGGGGAGTTGGGTCTCGGTCTGAACACCATCCCTATTAATACGCCACCGATAAAATGAAATGAAAACGTTTTTCCAATTGTGTCAAATGATGTCAAAAATATTTAATAATTGATTTTTATTATTTTAATATTTTTCAATACTCCGTCACTAAAGAAGCAAAACTAAAGAAATATGAAAAACATACTAAACGGTACTAGTATTCATTATGAAATATTAATAAATAAGCTATCTGAAGTGTGAAACATAACTAAAAATGCTTAACTTACTTCAATATGCAGTTTTAAATTGTATGCGGATGACTTAGAAACAGAAAGTTTTTTGTTCAAAGTGCAAAGTTTGCACGAAAATCATTTCAATAACTGTGAAGTATTTATTATACGCCGGCCAGGGCAGCTCGATATTGTCATCTTCTATCAAATTTGTATCCTCTTCTATTAAAATTGCTGCCATGTTTGGTGGACATTGGAACAATAATCCAATTGAGCATTGAGCGCTAAAGCATTCATTTACATGACATTCTCGGTTGCTATAAAACACTAACACTCAGTTATCGCTCATTCATAAATTTTCCTTCCTCAGCCATACACTATATTCAATGCAAATATTGGCGGAATATGAAAATGGTGACGCCAAAGAAACCAATGCCGTCTAACATATAGAACTTATGGCGTCAAAATGATATGCCTGAGGTCAGCTCGAATTTGTATGATTCATTTTTCTCACTGCTTTCGCAAAGGAAATCGTGTACGATATGCGCCAGTCAGACGCGATTGAATCTTTTTTTTTTTTTTTTTTTTTTTTTTTTGCTCCATTAGAAAGTAGTTTTATGAAATCGCTACAAACTACAACATTTTTGTATCGCGCTACTCACTACACTACTTTTTTTAAAAAGTAGTGCGCTACACTACAAACTACTAAAAAATGTAGCTACTACAGTAGTTTCGCTACTTGTAGCGCGCTACTTCCGACCACTGCACAGAAGGTCAAGCTAGAGCCGCTATATAGACAGGCCGACGCATCAAGATTAAGTTTCACCACTTTGGATCCAATTCCTTAACTTTTACTTTCAAATTTTCATTGTTGCGGAGTAGGGTTACCAGAAAAAAGTTTTGGCACATTGCTAAGCTTTGCCAAATCCACGTGCCGCTAATAATTGCTCACAGTGAAAAATTACCAAAACGCGATTACTGGCCAGAAAAGACAACCACTCAAACACACAAACACGCGCTGGATCCAAAGTGGTGAAACTTAATCTTGATGCGCCGGCTCGTATATATAGGGGCCTTAGGTCAAGCAGACTGGAGTGGTACTACCAGACTGGAGCTCTAGCAGCAACACACAAACTTTTATACTATTTTGTGACTGACGTTACATGAATGTGAGGACTAATTTATAAAAATTGTTTACAAAATAATTATAATAGTTTGAAGCTTCTTTGTTGGCTTAATCTCTTCATCTATAAACTAAATTTCAATAAAAAATAAAACTGTAGACGTACCAGTCAATTTCATAAGTAAAAAAACATGTGAACTTTCAATAGCTCTAATACAAGAAAACATGTGCACAAAATGGTGTTGTCAAAACTTACCTGTAAAATTTGCAAGGAATAAGTTTATAGCCTTTTTAGCGTTAGTTTATAAAAATTCATTCTTTTTTACATCATATGAAATCAAAAAAAAAAAAAAATTGGTACATTGAATTTTTTTTCGTGTGTGATGTCTCCAGTTTCGTGGAATTGCCCTTTACACAAAAGCTGCATTTAAAAGCCATACAGATCTACCGTGAAATAGGTACTATGGGCGCCCATAAGGGGGGGGGGGCTCGAGCCCCCCCTTGGAGATTAGTTTCTTTTTAGCCTACTTTCCCGTTAAAAATAAAAGAAAGACGAAAAAAGTATTAAAAGTAGCTTAATGCATCTAAAAAATATCGCCAAGTCCAAAAAATATCGCCAAGTTAAAAAATATCGCCAAGTCAAAAAAAAAATATCGCCAAGTGAAAAAAATAAAAAGGTAAAATGAATATCGAAAAATTAAAAATTTGAAAGTAGGGTATTGAGATGGGGAATTTGTGTGTCGGTCGGTCGTCGGTCGGTCGGTCGTCGGTCTGTCTGTCCCCCCCTAATAACTTTTGAATGAACAGTCCGATTTGGACAAACTTTTTTTTGTTGGAAAGATCTCGGCGAGTACAGCTCATTCCCATATTTGATTTTTTGATTTGAACAATTTTTGGTTCAAATTTGAGCCGTTCAAACAACCGGTCCCGCGATACTAACTTTTTAATGAACAGTCCGATTTGAACAAACTTTTTTTTGTTGGAAAGAACTTTTCAAGGATACTTCATTCCCGTATTTACATTTCCGATTTGAACAATTTTTCGTTCAACATTGAACCGCTCAAGCAAGCTGTCACCCCTAATAACTTTTGAGTAAACAGTCCGAAAAAAAATGACTGACTGTGCAGACGATTTTTTGTTTATTTATTCATTTGTTTTATTGAATTTATTATTATTATTATTATTATTTTTGGCAGACGATTTTTTTTTGTAACAAAAATGTTTCATTCACGAGGGCATTCTATTCTTTATTTATATTTAACAACTGGCAACGGATTAAAAGTGAAATTCGAGACATTTTATCAACGGACGAGTTTTTTTTTTTCTTTTTTTTTTCTTTCTTTGATAAACTGTGTTTTGATGTACTTTGTACTTTTAATTTTTTTTTGAAAACAATTGAGGAATTTTTCTACGGAAGAACTGTAATAGTTACATTCTTTAAAAGGTGCGACAAAACTTTATTTATTCATTTATTTACTTTTTATGTGTCTATTTCATCTGATGAGAGGGGTATATTTTGCTTTTAGAAATCAGCTTCAAGTGCTAAAAAGGTATGTTTGACATAATTTTCAGTTTCAGATAATCAAGAGAATATTGATCAGATGCTACAATGCCGATTTCGATGTACGGGAAAGTAGGCTCGTTTAGTTCTTGACAGAACTTCTTGTTTTTTTTTTGCTTTTAGTACTATTTATTCGGAAAACATTTTTTCTTCACCCATTAATGAATAAGTTAATAAAAATGCCAAATTTTAATAACTGTAATCTGCACTGAAATCGCTTTCAGAATTTAAACATTGTGTCTCTTCCTTCATTCTTCAATAAAAAAACAAAGGCACATAACAAAAAAAAAAAAAAAACAATAAACTTCAATAAAAAAACATGGGTCAACCGACGCCGCATTTGCATGGGGAAACTCTCCCATGTCTGCGGACTAGCGGTCAAAATAAAGAGTGGGCTGATCCGAGGATGGCAAGATAACTCGATATTTTTTTGGCACATAGGATTTGGAAAAAAAGAAAACTTTTTTCTATTTTACATTACAAAGCATTTGGGGTTTCGGGGGGGGGGGGCAGGCATGTTCTAAAGTCTTTGGAAATCATTAAATACCTTTTTGAAATTCCTTAAGAAGTGCTTCAATTGTATCCTATCAAATAAATAAACTATGAATTCACTGAATGGCTGCAATATTACTCTTTCGTTAATCATTTTTTAAATCTCTACACTGTCTCTTTTAAAGGATTTTATGCGTTTTATACTATTGGTCATTTTATACTAATAAGTACTGTTTCTGTCGGTGAGTTCGGAAACTGATCAAAAACTACTATGTAACTTTTCTGAAAATCAGTGTAAGCAAGTGATGAATGTTTTTCTTTTCTCCTCCCTCGTTCTTTCTGTCTGTCGATTAAGAGCCATTATTTTGAAATTCAGACAAGGTATGGCAGTGGCATTTTTTTATCTTCCTCATATTTTTGTACGTGAAAGTAGGTCATGAGAAGTGAACATTCTGATGTTTTTAACCCCCCCCCCCCCCCCCAAATTTTATTCGTTCGGTAAAAATTCCCAAAGTTTGATGTTTCGCAGCTTTTTTTTGGTAAAACGATTGAAAGGCGCATTTCAGTGCGCTATAGTTTTTACAGAAACACCACCTCAAATTTATGTTCACATTTATTGATTGCATAGTGTCTGGTTATGAGGAACCCACAGTTATTTGGGCTGGGGTTGTTGCTTTCTTTACTTAAGCCGACGCAAAATATGGTTTTTAGTCCACTTCCCCCAAAAAGCAACCCCCGAAATTTTTTCAACATATACTGAAAATTTATACTATGAAGAGATCCCACGCTTCTTTCTTTTTCACGCAATTCGACACATTTGTAGGTCTCATAATCCATAAAAGCTATTTTTTTCTAGAGTTGCTGTTTTGAGTTAAATGCGATCAAAAAAACCATAAATTTTGAAAATTTGTAAAAATATCAGTCTTTTTCTAATCAAAGTAATGAAATATTCAACAATTTTCGTTTCATATATTCTCTTCATAGTATAAATTTTCAGTATATGTTAAAAAAAATTCGGGGATTTGTTTTTTGGGGGAAATAAAGCAGTTTTAAGTTGAGCGAAAGTGAACTAAAAATCATACTTTGCGGCCGCTTAACTAAAGAAAGCAACAACCCCCAACCCAAATAACTATGAAGTCATCGTAACCAGACACTGCACATTTGAGGTGGCGTTTCTGTAAAAAACTACAGCGCACTGAAATGCGTCTTTCAATCGTTTTATCAAAAAAAGCTGCGAAACATCAGACTTTGGGAATTTTTACTAAGAGAACAAAATTTGGGGGGGGGGGGGGGGGGGGGGGCTAAAAACTTCAGAAAGTCTATTTCTATTGACCTATTTTCACATTTTAAAAAAAATGAGGAAAATCAAAAATTGTCACTGCCAAAACTTCCGTTTTTTGTCTGATTTTCAAAATAATGGCTCTTAATGTCAATCGTTTGTTAAAGTACAAAGAAAGAAAAAAAAAAATTTGATTGATCTTAATTTGCAAATGAATGCGCAGAACATTTATAAATGTTTTGTTTGCCTGTTTTCCAACATAGTTTTGAAGTCCCAACTGCCCCATACAAGGCCTCAAAATGCAGAATTTGAAAATTTTTTTTCAAAAATTTCCCCGAGGAAGAATTCCCCGGACCCCCCAAAATTACGAATATTCTACCTCACTTAAAAGAGTCCATTGCATCTCTCTTTTGATACCCCAACCCCAATAAAGGTCAGTCAAAACCATTAACAACAAAAATAAAATTAAAACACACAGGAGAAATAGCAGGGAGGGGGATCAGCAAGAAAAAGATTAATAACACACAAAAATGTGTGTTTTTGGTCAACGTGCGAAATGCCACCCCCCCCCCCACCGAAATTTTTTTCTGGATACGGCCTTCAGATGCACACACTACATGCATTATCTGCAAGCGGTCAAAATCTAAACGAGTCTAGTACTTTCATATTCTTAACGAATCAAAGAAACACACACATATACAGGGTGTCCACTCCTATCGTGGACCAATAGCTAATTTCTAAACCGTTAGAGATAAGCATATAGTTCATTTAGGAAAAAATCTCCAAATTACGAAAGGAATTTTGGGTCTATTCAATGTTTTTCAAAAAATCAAATTTTGAAAGAGTTACGAAATTTAAATTTTTATACAGCCCGCAGTCCTATCAATCATATTTAGTAAAACATTCTTGACACTGTAACGTTTAAAACTAAAAAAAAAATCACCGTTCTACCACAAAAATTGACCGAGTTATGATGTTTTGAAAAATTAAGATTTTGCATTATTTCATGACGTCATCGAGAGATTGCTTAAGGGATCGTATGCAAAATCCTTCAAAATCTTCATTTTTCAAAACGTCATAACTCGGTCAATTTTTGTGGTAGAACAGTGATTTTTTTTTAGTTTTAAACGTTACAGTGTCAAGAATGTTTTACTAAATATGATTGATAGGACTGGGGGGCTGTATAAAAATTTAAATTTCGTAACTCTTTCAAAATTTGATTTTTTGAAAAACATTGAATAGACCCAAAATTCCTTTCGTAATTTGGAGATTTTTTCCTAAATGAACTATATGCTTATCTCTAACGGTTTAGAAATTAGCTATTGGTCCACGATAGGAGTGGACACCCTGTATATCTTTTAACTGTAAACTCTGAGGAAAATCTGAGCCCCC
>JAXGGA010024533.1:0-11886 GCA_038373865.1 Uloborus plumipes
AACAAAACTTTTCTAAAATTAAAAAAATCAAACAGTGGAGAAGGAAGGATGTAAGAGCTAAAATCAAAAACTCAGAGATAACTATTAAAAATGATAGGATAACTTCTCCTCTGTTTTAGGACATAGTATAGTATTAGCTGTCTTGGTAGGTGCTGTTACATAGCATAGTTTGGAAACACTTTTCCACAAAAACTCATCAAGAATCAAAATTTCAAAGATTTTTACACGAAACTTTAAAATGTCTATTTTACATATCTTTGCTTCTCAACGTAGCAATTCATTTTTGTTATATAAGTTCTAAAGCAAGAAAAATGAAATAAATACCTCAGGATGAAATTGTTGTTCTGTACGCGTATGACAATAAGGACAACCATCACCATTTTCACAGTTTGCAGGGTCTCCCCACTCATCTGCTTGTTTTACATTAGGGCAAGGGGTTGATCTACAAAGCGTAAATTAGCATTTACATGTAGAACTTCAGTGAAGAAAAACAAATTATTGCCTTGCAGAAAAATGAAAATTGAATGACACACACATATTTATATATGGGTCAATCCATTTCAAATCACCCAGTCGTGTTGCTCAACATTTTTTATTTTCCTGATTTTTTTATCATGGATTATCTATGGGTAGACATGAACAAAACTGCAATTGAAAAAAATTTACATGCTATATTTTTTATTTGGGAGCCATTTCAAAATGGCGATTTGGCAAATTTGACAGAAAAACACGGTTTGCGAAAATTTTTATTGCCAAGTCGTTTTTAAAGATATCTAAATAATTTAAAAACCAGTGTATTCAGCATAAAATGACCTTTAAATACACCTTCTTTAAATTTCCCTATCATGTAAGAAAGTTGGTCAAAATCTTTCTCGAAAAACTAGAAAAAAACATAGAATTTATTAATTTTTGAGACCATAAATTTTTATGAAGGAAGAGAGACTCAGCAATATTATTTTATTTTTGTGTTTGAGTACTCATAATACTATCAGCAGCATAAGTTTTAGTCTTTAGAATGAACTCCTTTTTTTTCTACGGGTCTTCAAAAATGGCGGAAAACGCGAAAATGCCCATTTTCGTAGGTCAATATCTGAAAAGGGACTGAATGAAAAAAAATTAAAATTGCATAAAATGTTCTTTATACTAATAAGAATATCTCACAGAAAAATTATGACTGAGACTCAACTGTGTTTTGAGTTATAGAGCTGCGAATTTCAACAAAAAGGCTACCTTTTTTATACACTCGTGCAATGCTAAATTAGCAACTAAGGCCTAAAATTATCTTAACTGACAAAGTTAAATAATGCTGAAATCTATAAGTTAACAATGCAATTTTAATTACATCTTTTTTTTAAAATAATCGACAGTAGTACTACCGTAAAATGAACTACCGTTCTTGAACTTACCCACATGTTTAATGCATTATAATGGTGTAAACTATTACACATAATAATGTTTCTTAAATATACTTTGTGTTCAACTCGTAACTACTTGCCAGCTGTAATTTTGGTTAGAAAGTTGAACAAACATGATACTTCATTGCAGTTTATCAGTTATATTGTGTGTTCTTCCAGAAAAAGTTGCGAGTTCCAATGAAGTGACCTTACGTACTATTTTCTTTGCGGGTTCCACGAAGTATCATTTTTTGACAGTTGAAAGGCAGTTTTTGGTCCAGAAGGATGAAAGAAATGCACCAAAATATCATTGTCAGCTTCACTTTTGTCTTCAACTTTTCCCATCCAACACCTTTTCAACGTATATACAGGCACTAAGTCATTATTTGTGAATGACGACACATTTGAAAATACAGTGAACTCTCACTTATGCGCCAGCCCAAGGGACTAACAGAAAAGGCACATAAGTGTGAGAGACGTATAAGTGAAGAAGCCTATTTAAAGTACTAAAACGCAACATTGGTTCTAATGAGAGAATAAATAAGAATGTTTCTATATAGAAGGAACATATGACTAAGGTTTGGCATTTTCTGTAACGTAACTACAATGATAAAGAGAAAACAAAAATTGCAGCATACCTACTCACAAACTGTTCCCTTTAAAAGGATTCATAATAGATAATTGTCCCTCTCCGTTTTCTAGTTCATGCGGAAAAAATGCCTTCCGTGAGTAACAAAGGCGAATGACTAAAGAGGAAAGTGAAGAAAAATGCTTATTTTTTAAAGAAAATAAATTAAATATTTTACATTTTTCGAAAAAATTGGCGCATAAGTGAAATATCTATCCTTAGAGAGACGCATAAACGAATGATATTATTATTATTTTGCTATGGAATGTGCTGGGACCATTTAGAATCGTCGTACAAGTGAAAAAGGCGCATAAATGAGGCAGTGGACAAGTGAGAGTTTACTAGTATTGAATTCTCATGTGTGATCATCAAACCTAAAACCTGTGGAAGTAACAAAGCACCTGATTTGATTGTTATTTAAGGGAACATATCTGTGATAACCTCTTGTACTTTTCACTGTTAAACAACATATATGTATGTTTCTTCAGCTGTAATTGAGCGAATGGAAAACACACTGACTGAAATATTTGAATATTGTTTAACAGTGAAAGACACAAGATTATCACAGATATGTTCCCTTAAATAACTATCAAATCAGATGCTTTGTTACTTCCACATTCTTTAGGTTTGATGATCATGAGAATTCAATACTCTTTTCAAATGTGTCAACATTCACAAATAATGACTTAGTGCCAGTATATACGTTGAAAAGTGGTGGATGGGAAAAGTTGAAGACAAAAGTGAAGCTGACAATGATATTTTGGTGCATTTCTTTCATTCTTCTGGACCAAAAACTGCCTTTCAACTGTCAAAAAATGATACTTCGTGGAACCTGCAAAGAAAATAGTACGTAAGGTTACTTCATTGGAACTTGCAACTTTTTCTGGAAGAACACACAACATAACTGATAAAATGTGCAACGAAATATCATGTTTGTTCAACTGTCTAACCAAAATTACAGCTGGCAAGTAGTTAAGAGTTGAACACAAAAGTATATTTAAAAAACATTATTATGTGTAATAGTTTACACCATTATAATGCATTAAACATGTGGGTAAGTTCAAGAACGGTAGTTCATTTTACGGTAGTACTACTGTCGATTATTTAAAAAAAAAAGATGTAATTAAAAGTGCATTGTTAACTTATAGATTTCAGCATTATTTAACTTTGTCAGTTAAGATAATTTTAGGCCTTAGTTGCTAATTTAGCATTGCACGAGTGTATAAAAAAGGTAGCCTTTTTGTTGAAATTCGCAGCTCTATAACTCAAAACACAGTTGAGTCTCAGTCATAATTTTTCTGTGAGATATTCTTATTAGTATGAAGAACATTTTATGCAATTTTAATTTTTTTTCATTCAGTCCCTTTTCAGATATTGACCTACAAAAATGGGCATTTTCGCGTTTTCCGCCATTTTTGAAGACCCGTAGAAAAAAAAGGAGTTCATTCTAAAGACTAAAACTTATGCTGCTGGTAGTATTATGAGTACTCAAACACAGAAATAAAATAATATTGCTGAGTCTCTCATCCTTCATAAAAATTTATGGTCTCAAAAATTACTAAATTCTATGTTTTTTTCTAGTTTTTCAAGAAAGATTTTGACCAACTTTTTTACATGATAGGGAAATTTAAAGAAAGTGTATTTAAAGGTCATTTTATGCTGAACACACTGGTTTTTAAATTATTTTGATATCTTTAAAAACGACTTGGCAGTAAAATTTTTCGCAAACCCTGTTTTTCTGTCAAATTTGCCAAATCGCCATTTTGAAATGGCTGCCAAATAAAAAATATAGCATGTAAATTTTTTTCAATTGCAGTTTTGTTCATGTCTACCCATAGGTAATCCATGATAAAAAAATCAGGAAAATTAAAAATGTCGAGCAACAAATTTTATTCATATTGGGTGATTTGAAATGGATTGACCCATATCCAACATTTCACTGTAGTCGCCTCTTTTTTTTTTTTTTTTTTGAAAAATGCAAGAATGACATTAAATTTTGAAAAGGAAACATCGCATTTTTGCTTTCTTGCTGTTAATATGAAAAAAAAAGTTGCACAATCTGATGAGGTAGCAAGCAAGGTGATATCCAACTTTATCTTACAATAAATCTTAACTAAGTTGTTTAAAGTACTTTGTTATAGTGAGCATTATGTCTTAATCTAATAAATGCACCATTGGCGTTTTGAAAATAAATCTCAGAGCCTTGTGTGTTCAAGGCTAAGTACAATAACTCTAAATGTGTGTTTAAAAAAAAAAAGCTACTTGGTATTTATTTTTTAAAAGATGTTACAGATAAGTTTCAAAATTAGCTTTTAACTGGGCGTGAAACACATTGACACAGAAAAATATGCAAATATTTGTTAACCTTTGACGTTTTAGCAATTTGCTAAAAAGCTTGTTTATAAATGATTCCAAGTCATTCTGTTCTAAAGAATTAACCTGCACTAAGATGCAATTCTAATCCGTTCAGTTTATTTAAAACTTTGCATCATTTCACAAATGGTATACCCAGACAAAGTTATGGTGCACAACATAATATACCTTCAAAAGCTGGAACTAACTTAAGAGTATCAAATCTGTAACAGAGTTCTTAATGATAGAATTTTAGATCTAACAATTTTATTTGGATGAATTGAATTAAATAATGGTATATTCAGTCTTCAATCAATTTATATAGCTACTTAAAATATCACTTTCAAACAGTTTTCATTTTGCCAATCATTCAAACTAACAAATAATTCAGATTCTTAACAGATTGGTACACTGCTATTTTCATCCAGCAATTAAAAAAAAAATCTTGTATGATTAGAATAAATTAACATACTGATTGTAACTTATGTTCTAAGTAGTTCTTACTATCACTGATACTGAATAAATCTTGACAAAATAAATTTATTTTTAAATAAAAACATTTAAAACAGTAAAAACAACAGTCTATTGTAGAAATAAAACTAAAAAAAAAAAAAAATCTGGTATGGACCCCACACTACTTTTTTTTACGTGTAAATTTCTTAGTAGTTGCCTTAAGTGTTAAAAAAAGTGCTTGGAGTGAGCAAGGTAACAATTCAAATATTTACTAATCTGCCACGAAACAATGCAAAAAATATTTTACAATGGTTAATTTTCTAAATATTGCTGATTTTAATATCATTCAGTGAATTTTTCGCAAAATATTGCCAACAGCGCCAAGTTGAACCCAAATTCAAAAAATAATTTTTTCGCCAAATTGGTCGCCAACTTGGCGATATGTCTCCAAGTTGGCGTACAACACTTGGTGACTAAAAGCTTGGCGACATATCGCCAATTGGTCGCGCCAATTCATGTCCCTTCAGTCTGCATTGAAATTAACAGATTTACCCCAAAAAAGGGGTAAAACACCCCTTGGGAACATTCGAATGCAACCACAAGGGGAGGTGCACAATTAGACCATCCTCAGAGCCTACATACCAAGCTAGAAGCTTTTACGGCATATAGTTTTTGAGTTATGCGACACACATACATACGTACATACAGACGTCATTTCATTTCACACCTCCAGGGTCCCCCGTACCTACCACAGCTTCGTGGTTTAACCGGGATAGGGCCCTGAAGATCGTTCTGTTCTTAATTTTGAACCAGAACCTAGGGTTGAGCGAACCCTAGGCCCAGCACCCCCAGAGGTATCGTTTCACTTGGAGGACTTTGTGGCCACGACATTTTTAACGCCTTCCAGCCACCATTAATCAAGACGGTGGATCTTTGATCAGCTGGGATCGAACCCGGGTCCCTCCGGACACGAGTCCGATGCCTTACCAATCGGGCCACCACGGCCCTACGGACATCACGAGAAAACTCGTCGTAATTAACTCGTGGGTGGTTGAAAATGATTTTTCGGCTGCTTATATGTTGGTAAGTACATATGCAAGTGCTGACAGGTCGAAAAAACTACTGAACATTCATTAGGGGGTGAGCAAAATAAAAATTTAGACTCAAATTTGAGTGATTTTTTTTTCGCACTCACAATACTTCCTTTACTATGTAACAGGAAGTAATTATTAAAAAAAACTGAAAATTGGGCTTAAAACCATTTAATGTTCTCTGCCAAAATTTTGTATCTTATTGTGGAGTAAGTAAACCAAGAATCTTAATCTATAAATTGCACATAAGTCAGTTACACAATTTTTTAAAGTTTAATCAGTGAATACTTTACTTACCTATATTTACATTTTTTAGGACTTCGCCTACGATCCCTATTGTTGTGGAAAGAAGGACAAGCATACCCTTGTCTACATAACCTAGGGGGCCTTTTACATTGTTCTGTTTTGTAATTTGCTAAAACATAATTGGTATCTGAAATAGAAAAAACTATTTAGGCTACAATCATGGAAATTCAGCAATATATATAATTTTTAAATTAAACTACTTTGAAAGGTTTAAGAATATTTCAGGTGATCTTTTCAACTCAATGAAAGTATTTACAACTATGATGGCTTGCAACATTTAACTTTTTATACTGTTCTATTTTCATTCTTTGGAACAGGGTGTGAGTATATTTATTGAAGAAAAATAAATCTAATTACATTTATAGCTAACTCCTTCAACATAAAGAAATAGAAAAATAGATACCTTAGTGCTATAACTGCAAATTATACTTTTAACGTTCATAAGGCACTAATACGCGGAATGTTTTAAATGAAAATGCTACTTTTAATTTCTTCATTTTGTGACATAAAACTATTAAACAAAGCAGGTACAACTTATTGGGGGGCCTCAGTGGCTCAGAAGTAGGAGTTTCACCTTGAAAGTAAGAAGGCAGGGGTCCGATTCCAGCCCGTGCCCTGGGGGTTATTTCTTCTCTTTTTGTTGTACAACTTCCTTGCACTGTTTTAAATGATAATAAAGAAGTCCAACCTCTCAAGGCAATGGCACCCCAAATCTCCATGGTAATTATTATGACACGACAACAACAACACAGATACAACTTATCTATATATATAAAGATGACGGCTCAGTTTATTCGTTTGTTTGTAAGTATGTTTGTAACTGATGACTAGAAGTAACTGATGACACAGCACCTACAGACCTGAAACTTGACACAAAATTCAACCGTATCCCCGTGAAATGTACTTTGAGCGCTAAATTCTAAATTTTGAATTAGTTATTTTTAAATTAATTAGTCTCATTTTGGGGGGAACTATCCCCCACCCCCAAACATTATAGATCGATGGAAAGGGGTTTTTTTTTTTGAAAAAGAAAAGTTTTTACATGTTTTTCTTCGTTAATTAGAGCGGGAGATAATAATTACTCAAATTTAATCAATTTTCAAGGCTTAACTCTATATGCAAAACTGTGTGAAAGGATTGGAGGAGTGAAAAAGATTAATGTATATCACAGTTTATGTCATTGATTTTTTTATTGTGCAGAAAAATACTGAAATAATGCCATGGTGCTTGTTTATTTCATTAATTTTTAAATGAGAAGTATTGAAAAGTTATCTGGGTTAAGTGGGAGTGTAGTATAACTAGATTAATAAAATCTGAATGAACCAGAATAATTGATGTACAGAAAATAGCAACGTTACGAACAGGGGCAGCAAATAAGGGGGGCAAGAGGGGGCGGTCGCACCCCCAAATATTTTTCGCGGAATGTCAAAAAACGGATGAATTCCATTATCCACACAAATCAACGATCACGTGCAAAAGGAACGAAAAAATATTGTTGATTTTCAACAAAAATTGATAAAACTCATCCATAAACAAATTCTCAAGATTACTTCCTGCAACAGAGGAATCTGAAACAAATACAACGGGGCAAGAAAGAATTTTCAACTTTAGCTGTTTGGGAAATAGTACAAGAGACTGGAAATCCATGGAAAAAAATCTTCTTCGCGAGCCCAAATATTTCAGATTAAAACTTGACTAGAAGTTAAAAACTAATTTCCAATCACGACACTTTATGTGATGACTAATTACAAAATAATTTTAAAGTTTGGTGAAAAAATTTAAATTGTTTTAATAACTCCAATTTTTTTTATTATTTAATCTAGTTTCAGATATCTTTCTTTTAACCAACTAGTATTTTTTTCCATACTTAGGTACGTCATATTTAAAAAAACTCGCCCCCTCAAACGAAATGTTGAAATGCCGCCCCTGGGTACGAATGCACAAATGAGCAGGGATACTGCAGACACGTGTTTCGGTGTTACAAGGAATGCCTTTATCAATGCAAAAAAGTTGTGAGCTTATGAATGCAGACATCCGACAGGCTTAGCTTAGGCTTTTGTCAGAGTTTTCTGCAGTATCCCTGCTCATTTATGCATTCGTAACGTTATTATTTTCTGTACATCTACAGCAAAGGTATTTGTGAACTTCAGAATAATTGATGTTTAAACAATATTTTTGTGGAAAAACTTCCTTTCTAGGAATTACGGGGAAAAAAACATTTTTATAAGACAAACATTAGCAAAACAAAGACAAAATGCCCCAAAACCGACTAATTTACACTACCTTACATAAACAGCACTTCTTACCTTGCCATTTAGGATCTTCATTTAAAGCATTTCTTTCTTTGTCTAAGTTATTGGGACCAGATATTCCATTCGGTCCCTCTTCATTAGATTCCATTGCCTGCAACTCTCTAAGATCATAAACAGGATTTCGCAGGTCGTGGATCCCATGAGCAAAAGCACAATGTGGTCCATTTTTAACACAATATCCTCTGCTGTCTGTGTCATAGACACACACGCCTGTTTTATAATACCTAAGATGGTAACGTCTTTCTGTATCTCCAGCAGTGCGATGAAGATAGGAACAACTGAAATTGAATTAAAATATACATCTTTAGATATTCACACATTACTTACAAAATATGGTGACAATAGTCCTGAAATATTGGGACAGTCCTGAGTTAAAAGGATTGCAAATCAATGTCCTGAGCAATCAAATTCCCTAAAGAGTTCAAAAAAAGTGCTGAAGAGGAATGAAAAATAATCATAACTATACTGCTGTGCTAAGCACGAAAGTCGTATCTGCACTTTTTAACAAAATTGAGTTATTGCCACCAAGTGGCTCTTTGTGACGTATTTTACTTAAACACAAAATTATATGGTCATTTAAGAATGGGAAATATTTTCCAAAAAAACTGAAAAAATATCATCTGAATCAAACACATGGTGCCGCAAAAGTTTAAAGAGTGATATCTCAGTTTGAGCTTAACTGCAGATACCACTTTTGCGCTTAGCACAGCAGTATAATATATGTGAAATCAGAACACTTACAATGTGTCTACCCTTCTCTAGCACTCTAGTGTCTAGGCCTCAGATTTAATTTTTTTTTTGGAACTACTTTGATATCCCCCCCCCCCCCCCCCAATCGGAAATTTGGCGACTTTTTTTTCTCGCTAAGCAAAATACCTGGTTTTCTTGTTGCCATAAAAAAATTGTTGCCCCAAAACTTAAAAAAAAAACTCAAATAGTGGTGCAAAATGCTAGGAAATACCAAAGCTGGCAATAGCAAAAAACTTAAACTATTCAAAAAAGTTCAAAAAACCTAAATTGGCAACAGCAAAATAAGAAACAGCAACCCTAAAGAGATCGTAGACAGTGCCAGACTTGGAGTGTATTTCAAAGTTGCGACTTTCTCGCTAAATCCAGATAATAAAAACATAAAAAATACGGAATCATTTCTACAAAGAAAAAAAAGAATACCAAAAAATACCATGAATAGATAAAAAATACAAATAAATGACACTGAATAACATAAAAAACACAATTTACACAAAAATGTTAACTAATACAATTGAAAATACGTGTCGGCAATCTAATAAAAAGAATTATTTATACAGAAATTTTGAATTCCTCCCAATTTACCCCAGCAGCAAGTTCAATAAATTTATTAAAGCAATCAACATTAGCCGCTGAACATGATTTACGAAACATGTACATTGCAAGGTAAAATTTAAAATCTGCCTTGCGATTGTACGTAGGCAAAGAAGCTTTAACATGCCTCCACGTACTTTCAATCGTATTTGTATGACACCCGGAATCGGGGGTCTACAAATGTTAAAGAATGATTAACCTTCAAATGCTCAAAACCCTCATCCGTCAAACAATCGTAACTTTTCCAACAATCCGAATAAACAGACGTACCTGGCTTAATCCATTCCTTAATTACAGACAACAACGTCTCCTGAGACTTATCATGCACAGCAACTAAAAAAACCTTACCCGTTCCCTTTCAACACCAGAAAGCCACTGACGTCAACACTCGGACCCTATTGATTTTGGTTACAAAAGTCAGTCGCGAATCATCTATTTCCACAACTACACCCACCACCTAACTTTGCATGAATTCTCTCAATGGAGTTCAAAATGTCTCGTTAATGAATTCCTCAATCAGATAC
Source organism: Uloborus plumipes (assembly GCA_038373865.1). Classification (NCBI taxonomy): domain Eukaryota; kingdom Metazoa; phylum Arthropoda; class Arachnida; order Araneae; family Uloboridae; genus Uloborus; species Uloborus plumipes. The sequence goes on from JAXGGA010024533.1 coordinate 10,402, forward strand.
AGAATTATCAGCGTCAATACCAACTCCTCTGCATCCTACCTGATCATTAAAAGGGCCTTCAAATGTCAGGGTCTATGCAACAAAACCTGCAACATGTTTAAGATTAAGTCTGGAAACAAGAATTATGCCTTAAAGACGTTTCAGTGTTGCACTGATTACCAAGGGCGTAGCCAGGACTCACGTTAGGGGGGTGCAAGCGGTGGCACCCCAACAGGAGGTCACTGTGACCTCCCAAAAAGTTCTTATCCGATACAAATTGGCTGATGAAATTTGAAAACAGTGAGACGGTATTGCAAGGCTAAACTTCTTTATTTCATTTATTTTTTTATTTTTTTTAATTAATTAATTTATTTATTTTCGTGATGCCTCACGTCTCTTTTGGTAGACATAGATAACTATGCATTCTTGTATTCTATTTATTTATTTTTTAATCATTTAGAAAAGTTCTGAGTTTCATTCGGTAAATTAAAAATTTTCTCCTCAAAAACAGGCAAACTTACTATCATTTTCTGAAAAATAATCAATGCTAGATATAATAACCCTAGATATAATCACCCTAAAATTTTTATTCTTCGCATACTCAGATTTAAAAAGTTGTTTTCAAGCTAAAAGACAAATTTGGGTTTGGAAAAAGGATCCGTGTTAGGTAAAGAATGAAGCGCATTCTCTGATAAGGGTAAGGGGCGCCAAGGACTTAAAATTTATTGGTGGGAGAGGAGGCGGAGGGGGGGGGGGACTCTCAATGACCGAATAAAATTCCAAATTTCACCGAGTAATAAAATACGAACTTCTCTGTCTGCACCAGCATGTTACAAGGAAAAGCATGAAAGGGGACAAAATCGTTTGTAAAAAAAATAAAATGGGAGGTCACAGTGACCTCCCATTGGCTCTGATCTAGGGGGGTGCAGCTGCACCCCCCTAGCTACGCCCTTGCTGATTACCATCTTCCATTTTGCGACAAACATACATAAATCCATCGGAACATGACTTCATCGACTTCTGTTTCATACCAGACCCACATTTCTTACACACTGCATCCTTCAACAATCCGACCTCCATCAAAAAATCAATTAACATCTGCATATCCTGAGCCAAATGATGCAAAAATAGACAATTAATAATACCTGGCCTTCCAACTGTCGGCCTACCCGACGAAAATGAAGCACAACTATCAATTTTCTTACTCAAAATTCCCTGAAACTTTTCAACAACACTATATACAGTAGGCATATTGAAAGATAAAAGTTAAAAATAATTAATAGAAAAAAAATATAATTGGAAAATACAACCAGATTTGCCGCAGAACACAGCAAGTCAAATATCCGCTTGATCACTTCACACACAAAGAAATGGCGACTGAATGAAATAGCGATAAACACAAAATAAAGAACGATAATTACCAGAAAAGACAAAATAAAGAACGATAATTACCAGAAATAAAGAAAATAAGAAACAGCAACCCTAAGAAGTCCGTTGGGAGTGCCA
>JAXGGA010024534.1:0-11885 GCA_038373865.1 Uloborus plumipes
CAAGAAGAATGAAACCATAATAATTATTAACAAGTTCGATGTCACAAAATTAACTAAAATAGTTTAAAACTTTTATCTTAGCAAAATAGCCATATGGCCCTCCACAACCACTCATTCCCTTCTTGCTCTCTCATTTATCCTAAACGTTGTGCATCCTTCCCAAAAATTGGGAATTTTTTGACGGCGATAGGATCCTGAACAACTTTGTTAAGAAACAGGTCCCCTGGTCACCTTATACTAGAAACAACCAGATTTTACGACCTCCAGAGACTACAGTTTCTTGCCTACCAGCTACAGTCCATATGCGTGGTGCGGCTCAACTCGTAACTATGGCAACTATATATGAACGCTGTATAACAATGCTGTTGAGGCTATTTAGCTTTTGTTCCATGTAATAAATTCTAGATGATTCTAAAATTATCCCTGACAGATACTCTATTGAATGAAAAACTTTAAACAGTAAAACAAAGTCAAACCATCATCAAGAAAAGTACCTAATCAGACAATGAAAAAAGAATATCAAAAAATGAGTTGAATATTGTTATTATTTTAGAAGACAGTTATTTGAAAAATACAGGAAAGTTCTGAAATTATTTTAAAGCTCACCGTGTGAAGGAAATCTTCTTGCAACGCATTCCCATTTTCAGGTTGTTTACCTCCGTGTTTACTTTTGAAAAAGTCTTCCATTTTTTTAAATACCCCTTCCCCTCCAAGTTGTATGGAGGTGAGTAGTATTAGGAAACATGCAGCAAAACTACATGAAATTTTTCAACTTTCTTTCTTTCTTTTTTTTAAATATTTTAATCTTTTGTAACTCATAATTACAAGACAAAACTTCTACGCAATTATATTTCTCAGCTTCAATTTGGGTACATGTCCTCAAAACCGAGAATGATTTGGGGACACTAGAATATGTACACAATGGGGCATTACACAAATCTTAATAGAACTAATAATAAGTAAAATTGTAGAGTCCCTTTATGAATGCGTAGTTGTCAAGCAGGGAATCCAGGTGAAACTACATGGAACCTAAAGGTGTCAAGTTTGGGGTTAAAAAAAAAACGGTGAATGTAGGGATGTTTGGCGCCTATATAAGTACAAATACTACATGCATGTCAAACAATTTAAATTTGGAAATTAAGAGCAAATTTGAGGACACCCTTCGAATGCTTTAATTCAAAAGAATTAAATTATTGTCGATTGTGAAAATTTGATATGACAGGCAGCTAGGGCCGTCGGCAAGGGGGTGTGTGGGGGGGTGCTACACCCCTCCACTTTTCTGAAGAAGGGGCCGCCGATTTTATTTTATTATTAAAATGAAGTTTTAGGAAAATATTTCAGGACTTTGTATGGGAATTTGAAAGATAAGCGGAATAATTTAAACATTATTAAGAATATCAGTAAACCTGAATTTTTAAAAATGTCCTGTATTTTCCGCGGCCCCAATTATTACTTATCAAAAATAAATAATTGGGGCCGCGAAAAATTGTTAATATTCCTTCACAGCAATATTCGTTGCGAAAAATACGAAATTTTCTCGTTCATGGGATCATGTAAACGGGAAACTATAGGTCGCCCTACCCAGTTTGAAAACAAAAAGTACTGTATAAATATGTGAGAGAGCTTTAAAAGGTACGCGAACCTCTGTAACTAAAATTAGTTAAATAATTAAAACATAAATCAAATTATATATACACTAGCAAAAATACCCGGCGTTGCCTGGGCCAGTAAAAATATTGAGAAACAATTTATAATCGCTTTTTTTCCCCAAACTAAAAGAACTCAAAACGTACCGCTTTGACGATTTAAAATGTCGCTAAATTTGCGGTAACTGTTTTGGGATACCTAGGATAATTTTTCTCCCCCCCCCCTACTTAATGCAAATATGCTTAGGTATTATTAAGCCAGTAATTTTTGTCAAAGAAAAATTGTCATTTAATGCTAAGAAAATATTGCTGACTATGAAATGACGCTAAAAGTTTTTGTCCTAAGTGATTTCGAAATTAGTAGGGAGCATTTGACAATTATTTGTGCGAAAAACACAAATTAATGGTAATTTTAGTTTTGGGGTCTGATTAATTTCGTATGCGGATTACTTTCTGCTTTGACGTAAGTTTCAAAAGTTTTTTAATGACAACGTACGGAATCGGCCAAAAAAAAAAAAAAAAAAACAACTTTTCTTCAACTGTGGGAGTATTATTTCGATGATTAAGATTTTGGCGCAGTCTACAAATATCAGACAACAATCGTTTTATTTTAGTTATATCGTAAGAAGTAAAGTATTATTACATAGTCTTTGGTGCCAGAACTGGCGTCAGTGGAAAACATTACCCATAATCTTAGTTATTATAATATTTTTGCAACAAATTCGGCAAGATACCTGTTCGATTGTATTCTAAGTGACCAATTGTAAGTACCGCCCAATCAACGCCAACAAATTTTTAAAAATACTGTAAAATTGTATTTAAAGTTCCATTAAAGTGGAAAATACTGAACCTAATCCATTTATTAGTTGCCAATCTCTTCAAGCGATTACATTACCGATACTCTAAAACACTAAAACACATACTGTCGGCCCCGCTCAAACGAATACTGTCGGTTCCAAGAAATATTATTTGATTAAGCGGAGAATTCGATTAAGCGGAATCTTTAGCATTGCGTCTATGGCATGGGAAATATCTAGTTCCAGGATATTTTATTCGTTTATCCGTTAGACGATTAAGCAGGACCGACAAATTCACGAAACTTGTGAAAATAATTGATACAGTCAACAATTTACTAACAAAGGAATACAATTTATTCTAAAAAAATAATATTTTCACGCAGCAATGCACATTAAAAAACACATTGCTTAAGGATAAATATTCTACTTACACAACTAAGACTACAAAACGTTTTAAATACAAATCATGGTAAAAGCCTGGATATTCCCCATGAAGCTGGAAAAAAAACCTTCATGATTTGACTTGAGAAAAGCCTTGGACATTAAATACGGAAAGAAGAAATGATGCCCGCAATTTTAGCTTTCGACAGGGAGTTGAGATGATACACTAAATACTGATTTAGTTTGGTCAATGCCTTTTGATTTATGAGAAATATGTACCTTAAATTGGAATGAAAAAGACGCTACCGATCGAACTTTTTTGAATATCGTTATAAATTATAGCCTATGTGTTATTCTGATGTATATGCTACATTATGGTAAAAGTTTCATCAAAATCCATTCAGTAGTTTTTGCGTGAAAGAGGAACAAACATACATCCATCCATACATCCATCCATACATCCATCCATCCATCCATACAAACTTTCGCATATATAATAGTAGTAAGATAATTCAACAAGATCGATGCAATATTTAAAAAAAAAGAATATATGCAGAGGGCCGCCAAATTTTATATTTGAAATAAATTAAAATAAATAATCGATGCAATAATTAAAAGGGAAAAAAAGATAATCTGCAGGGGTCACCAAATTTAATATTTTAAATAAATTTAAATTAAAGAAAATTACACAAAATACCATTATCGAAAGATAGTGCAATGTTTAAACTGAAGATAATTAAAAAGAAAATTTATCACTTTTCACTTTGTGTTGGGACCGAGCTAATTTTTTTATTTAGCAAATATGAAGAAATAATAATAATAATAGAAGTTTATTATACTGAAATAAAAAAGGGGGAAAAAAGAATTAAGAAACATTTTAAACCTGCGCCAAAAAATTCGACGGATGCAAATGTAAGACATTTTTTATTGCTCTAACTGTTACAATTATTTTCCTTGCAATTTATATATTAAGCTTTAATTTGCGCTGATTTGAATCATCTTTCACGATGTTTTTAAAACAATGTTCATTTTGTTAAAGCAATGAGTTTATGCCATAATGACGTTAATATTGCGTTTTGTCGTATTGTCTTATGCTGTATCAAACAAAACTATGTGACTTGGCATCGACATCCAAGTTTTACTTCATGTATATTTTCCACTATATTAGTTTTATTTTAATTGAATTAAGAAAATGAATTTTTTTTACTGTTTTTAACAGATTTGTGGTTTTTAAATTATGTATATCATTTTTTTCAGATTAGCTATATTGTATCATTTATAAAAGTACAGTAGTTTTCGGAATTAAAGGAATTAAAGGAAATTACAGCTCTCTTTACTTGTACTTTTATTATGTTTTTATTTTTAAAAATTAACCTTTATCTGACAGTTTTTTTTCTTTTTTTGCGTAATTTAAGTTTTGATTTTGAAGTATTCTATTAACAATATTATTTTTTGTTAAGCTGTCACATGAAACTAAAAATAAACAGATAGAAGCAGAAATTTTAATTTTGCCTATTAATAACTCCGAAGCTTGTTTAGTAACCATATTCCTCGATTCTAGAAGTACCTCTAGAAAAATTAGTGTTATGACTTGAACAGAGACTGACTTAATTTACTAGATGTTAATTAAAAAAAAAGGGATAATTTTATATGCTTTAATAACTGTGAAACGTTTTTCAATCATTTGTTTCGAATGAGTTGCATACTTTTAAACGATTCTAAAATATAAGAAGAAAAACTCAGTTTTTGTTGTATATTTTCCCTCTCATTTTTAATCAATTTAAGAGACATAGCATGAAAAGAATTATTTTCTATTGATCACCAGTTGAATTGGATTATTCGCGTCAGGCTTACAATGATTCATTTAATGGAATTTTATCACTTGAAATCGTAAAACTACAAAGATAGTATTTGAAAAGCTCGCATACCAGACGAACTTTTTCTCTCCCGACTTCTCATTTCTGTTAAAATCCAGCTGCTAGTCCAGGCATATTAAACATTAAATTTGCAAATCGCGATGTAGTTTTGATTTTTTAATACGTAGTTTGGGTCACCTAGGGTAGTTTGCAGTTTTCAAAACCCTGTGCTCGCGGCGTAAGGGCCATGCTCCACATCAGCGTAAAACGCGACCGAAACTGAAGGCAGAAACCGAAAATCCGGGTACTTTCCATAGGAACACCATTGAATCCATTTTACGCTTCTGCCTATTTTTTCTGCTTTACGTCGATGTGGAGCATGGCCCTAACTCACGAAAAACTGTAAAATTTTCCGATTTTTTTTTTTCAGTTTTTCCTTTATAACGACTAAAATATAAAACATTTGATTAAACGTGTGAATAACTATTTTAAAGAACACTAAATTTGAAACAATTTGAGCTGAAGTGGATCTCTGTAGGTCCAACGGTTTAAAAGATATTGCATTCCGAAAATTGGCCATTTTTTGCGAAAAGTGAAAAAATTACGCTCTGATCATATCAATCGGACTTAATATCAATATGAATTACTACTCTACAAGAAACAAAACGGACAGGAAGTTACTGCAAATTTTAATGGCTTTCATTTAAGCCCCCAAAAAAGTCTGTAATATCAATATTGCATTTAAAATCATTTAAAAAAAATCGGAAATTTTGATTATTTTGAGAAATTAAAGAAATTGTTTCTGAAAAGAAGGAGGACTGGACGATAAAAAAAATGCTTAGAATTTTATAAAAAAAAAGGGTAACACTATATTACAACGTTATTTTCATAATTAAGAAAAATCTTACAGGTCAATTTCGACATACGTACAGCATGTCCTTACGTACTGTATACGAATTTCGCAGTTTTTCGCGAGTTACGCGGCAAGCACAAATTTTAGAAAACTGCAAACTTAGATTTACACTACCCTAGGGGACCCAAATAACATTCAAAACTCAAAATTACATCGCGATTTTGCGAATTTAGCCCTTTTCTTTACACATTATGACTGAACTATGCGACTTATATGCAAGGGTATTTTTGATCCATAAAATTTTAACAAAATATTTACGATTTACAAATTAGTTCCAAACTATGAAAGGTGATTTCTTTTATTGTCAGTTCTTAAAAATAAAAAATTAATTAAAGGGGAATGGTGCACTTTTTCTCTTTAGAAAAAAAAAATTTTTATAGCAATAATATCCAGAAATTTTACAAAACTACTATTCAAAATTTTCTTGCATTAATTTTGAAGAATCATTCTCTCACCTTTTCCACAGCTATAATGCATCTCTGTATATGGCTTGGGTTGGAATGGTGAATAATTCAAGGGAGAAAAGACAATAAGTGGAATTCCTAATACTGTTTCACAAATCCTCACTTTCGCTCTTTTCAAGTCTTTCTAAAGTAAGACTTTAACAAATAAATGCTTATTATTATTATTTATTGTTTATTAATATCTTTTGACATTTAACATTCATATGGTGTTTGTATAAATGGTTCTGCATATTAATTTAAAGTTTTAAGCATTTGCTCAAATACTCAAAAGCTGTTTGTAGCCACTCAGGCTTGTCATTTTGAATTTTTCCATGTGTGTGTGGGAGGAGGGAGTATACTAAATGCTAATTTTATAGAAAAAAATAAAAAAACAAAAATTGCGTCCACCTTCCACCTTTGTAAAAAATATTAGATTTCAAAGCTCGGAGGAAGCTATCTCCCTCACTCCCCTATATAATGACCCCAGGGCCGCCAAATTCTCAACACCCCCCCAGATATTTCAGCTAGCGACGGCCCTGCAGGCAGCCTACTGAAAGCTAATAACCATATGCAAAAAGTACTTGACAAGTTTTTTATTTGAAAGTTTTATGGCTTTAGCAAAGATATCTGAAGAAAAATGAAACTCCATTGCTCCAAATAATTAAAAGCTTTATGAAAAAGCTGTGATTTTAAAAATATAATTTTTAAGTTAGCAGGGGATTTACACATAAATCATCTTTAAGTGCCAAAAATAGGGACAATGAAATTTTATTTGATTAGATGGATGAAGTATTTTTCAGTCCCAAATATTATAAGTTAATGAGCACCCAGAATTATTTTCATTGCTTTTTTTTTTTTTTTTTGTTTACTTCAAAGGGAAACCGCGAAATTTCAGACTTGTGTAAACATTTGCGATTTAATTTTCTCATGTAATCTCGTTATTATGTTAAAAACTACTTTTATTTATTGTAGAAGTTTTTGAATTCCCTTTTAAAAAGCAAAACTTTTCATGACCTTCTGCTACTTTTAACTAAGCATTTTTTAACAATTTTTTTGAATTATTTTGTTTTGAAATATTAAAAGAACGATTATTTTCCAAAAATTTTACAAAAATGGATGGACTATTACTATTGAGTAGAAAATGTAAGCCGTTCTCTGATTGGCTGAAGGTGAAAGATCATCAAAGATGGCGAAAGTCTATTTTTGTTTTCTTTTGAATTATTACGCGTTTCATACGAATCGTTTAAAATTTAAAGTTCGATATTTGTCAAAAAGGTGATTGTCTCATAATATCAGTGAAACTAATTACTTTAAAGCTTAAGTAATTCTTTATGCCTTCTTGGTGATAGTTGTTCTCCACCAATGAGATAAAAGCTCTTAACCGTTAACTCTCTGTAGGAACGCTATGGCTTGTAGTGGAGATCCATAACTCTCAACGCTGGATATTTATGATGATATCGGATGAAAATTTCTCCAGGTAATATTTGTTTGCTTCAGAGTAATTAAGTTTGTTGAAAAGTGTTGCATTTAATCCCTGATGCGTTTGGAATTGCATAAATTTAGCGCCAAAATGGATCAACGTTGTCAATCGGTGGTCACGTGACTGCTCAAAGCTTATGGCAACAATGGCGACGATAAATATAATCATAATAAGGACTAATTTCAATAACTGAAATGTTCTTGAAACTTTTTATTTCAAGTAGAATGATAAAATGAATCCCTTTGCGGGTTTAATTAGTTAATTGAACTGCATAATGTCGGGGAGATGTAGAAGAGGTCGTGGACGACCACCTAAACGAGCAGCCATTTCGCACCGAGTTAATTTGTTAAAAAAACCCCGATATTTATACGCTGGCTCGGGGAATCATGGTGCCCGACAATCAACAAAACCTGGTGAATATAGTCCATCCCGTAGGGGGACACACACATATTATCGCGGCCGATTACGAGAAAAATCGAGCCGAGGAAGAAATTTTTTCTCAAATATATTGGACTATGACGGGGAAGATGAAATTGATGATAATTTATCCAGTGATGAAAGTGATTATCCGAGGGAAGATGAAGTGGAGGATGAAGGAAACGAAACTGATGTCAGTTTCCCGGAATCGGATCAATTAAGTGTTTATTCACAAAGCAGTTATAGCACAATATCAAGTACAACTCCTGCTAAAAGAAAGTGGTGTAAAAGAGCATCTACTCCGATTTTTCTGCAAGAGCGAGAATTCCCGGAACTTGTTTTACCGAAATCCAGTGATGATTTATTGCTATCTAGGGAGCATCTTATGCAAGCATTGGGTGTTTATGAAGTTTTACGGCATTTCCGGAATATTTTAAGACTTACACCGTTTGTATTTGAAGAATTTTGCGCCGCACTTTCGTCTTCGGACCAGACTGCCCTCCTGTCAGAAGTGCATGTTATGCTTTTGAAAGCAATTTTGAGGGAGGAGGAGGCGCAGGGCACTATGTTTGCCCCCCTGGACATGCGAGACACCGTGAATATTCATTTTTATTTGATTGACAGCATGACTTGGCCCGCTGTCCTCCAGATGTACCTGCAGAGCGATCCCGATTACAAGGATGTTTTGAATGTTGTCAAAAGCTGCGAATATCCTTTCACTGGGGTCGAGAATCGGCTGATCGTTCTGGAATTTTTATGTGATAATTTTCTAACCACGTCCCCTGCGAGAGACGATTTGATCAGTGAAGGAATGATATACCACGATGATCACTGCCGAGTGTGTCACAAGCTCGGCGATTTGTTGTGCTGTGAAACCTGTCCAGCTGTTTACCATTTAGCGTGCCTTGATCCCCCATTGCAAGATGTTCCATCTGAAGATTGGATATGTGTCATCTGTAAATCAAATCAAGTAAGTGAGATTTTTTTTATTTTGAATATTCTGATTTGTTTATAAAAGTGAAAAAAATCTTTTTCATGAATTTGCATCAAAATCATGTGCTAAAATTTTTACCTGTCAAATTTTGCATTAAAATAAAAAAAATTATTTTTGCCAGGGAAAAATTTTAGTTTTGTTCATTACTCCTAAATTTTTAGAATAAATTTTCATTGTGCCATTATCAGTCTCTGGAATTTGTTATTTTTAAATTTTTATCTAAGTTTTCTTTTGTTGATTAATAATAAGAATTCCCAAAAGGTGTTTTTGGGCTACAAAAAAGTTTTCTGAAAATCTATGATTGAAAAAATTATGTTCTAACTTATTTTATGTTTTTAATGTTGTCTCGGTTTTTTAATTGATTTGATTTATTATCATCAGATATTTAAATGAATTTACTCAAATTTAACCTATTACATCCTAGGCTTGTACCGTATTTTTCGCCGTATAAGACGCACCCAATTTTAAAGGAGGCAAATCTAGAAAAAAATATTTATGAACCAAATTCTGTAGTAAAATATTTTTTATCAACTGTATTAAGTTAACAGCAGTTTAAGGAAATTTTTATGTCAACGATGTAACATACTAAGAGCTATCTTTACTCTCATAAACAGTCGGCAAACAGTGAAAGTAACGAAAATAAGGCTGTCACGTTTTTTCGAACCCCAAAATTTTCTCTTCTTCGCTGCTATCAGAAATGAGGAAGGACAGATCCACGCAGTCATTGTCATCATTTCTTCCTCACTGGGTGTCAAATAAGACGTCTTCTGTTCCATCCAAGGCATTACTAATGCCACACTTTTTGAATGATTTTACAACAATGTCTTTCTTTACGGTGTCCCATGACCTTTTAACCCATTCACACACTCGTATTTGGCGTATAAGACGCAGGCCCCAAAATCAGGGGCGGGAGCGCCCCGATTTTGGGGAGAAAAAGTGCGTCTTATATGTCGAAAAATACGGTAAGTCATAATCAAAACATGCTTCAATACCTACATTAAAAAGTTTAATTTTTTCGATTGACTCAATAGCGTATTTACAGGTTTGGGGCTCTGTCGCATTGTATTTTTAAAGCCCTATAGTCTATAACTTATAAACTAAAGAATTTGAGAAACAGATTACAGTTCTCTTTAGGGCCCCTTCCATTACGATATACTTAGTATAGTGAATTCGCCACTGGCTTTACTTATGCAAAGCTTCGTTCATTTAACAATTGTAATTTTTGCCAATTGTTTCTATTGCTATGAATTAATGTTTAATGTAATTTTTCTCAAACTTCCTTGTTGAGTTTTCACTTTGTAGAGAATATTTTTTTTTTTTTTAGATTGGTTTTCATAATTATGATTTTTTTTAAATTTGACTGTTATTTTTGTTCTTAAAATTCAGAGTATACAGACACAGAGGTACCCTGTGGCAGAAAGCTACCTAAACGGCAACATTGTTGCAGAACCAGGAAGACAGTGTGCAGAAAGATTTTTGTGATTGGGAGGGAAAAAAAGGCTAAGAAAAATAAATAATAATATAAAACAGCCACCAGAAAAAAAAAACCTATGAATCTATAGCATTAATGTTAACATTTTTATAAACATAAACACCTTGTGTAAGAGGATAATATGTAAGAGGGTTGCCTATATATATCTAATATTGAGGAGTATTCTAGTGTTGCAGAAAGAAATTGGTTCTAAACAATTTGTCGCAGAAAGCTGCGAAAAATTCTGCCACAATGCAGAGGTATTTTCAGAGTGCTCCAGCCAGTTCATTTTTTAATTTCAAAGCTCTTATGGCCCCTTTTTTTGTAAATCTGCTTAATTTTCCCTTAAGGGGTTACAGTACCTTTCTAACAAATTTCTTTAATTTAAGTGAAAAAGTTAATTCTTTGAAATATTTGTTTCTGCACTTGTTTAAAAATCAATAATTTATTTTCAAACATCAAAAATTTTGAAAACTTTTTTTGAAAATTTGAAAAATGTAAGAAAATTTCAGTTTTTTTAAAACCCTAAGGCTTTTTTGTTTCTGCACTAATTTCAAAATTTCTTTTTGCGAAATGATCACAAGGAGAACCTCAACAAATCTGTGCATTCATTTTCTTATATTTTGATTAGAAAATATTTTGTGACCTTTTATGTAAAAAAATCTTAGAAAATTTTGTTCTTCGAGGTTTGACAAACTCTAAAAATTTTTGTAATTTATAAAACGCTTATTCAATGCACAGTTTTGTTAAATATATTATCCTGAGTGCAAAAAATATTGCTTTAAAGTTATATCTTTAATAGAAAAAATTCCTTAGCATTTCTAGTAACATAGAAACACTAAAAACTGATCACCGAGAAAAAGCACTTTAAAGTTTGGCTTTTCCATTAGAACACATAGCCTGTATGCAGGGTTGTTTGATTTCGTCCGGGGTGGAAAAAACCGCCGGAAAAAACCTGGAAAAAACCGCCCCGGACAAAATAGCATTTTGTCCATTTTGTCCACTTTAAAGAAAATGACAGTTCTTGATTAAAAAATCCAAAGTTTTAAAGTAATGTTTTAAAATATTGATTTTTTTTCAATGAGGTAATAGTTTTATTATCAAAATTAGCACACATAATTATGTGTACAAACAAGTATTTAGGTAATAAACAACAAATACTATAAAAATATAGTATCTCAGGGCTCCCGCTAGATACTCTCAAAGCTGGGTCCCAAGGACCCACCGCTTTTGAAAAAGGGGGTCCATTTTAAAAATAGTGTGTCCCGCACTCCACAGGAAAAAAAAAAATAAGGTGAAACAATAATTTTTAATCTATAATCAAAAATAAACAACATTACAGATTCAGGCTGTGTAAAATAAATAACATTACAGACAACGAAGTAGTCATAGGTCGCGTTGGTTGAAAAAATGCAGATAATCCGCACTACCTAAATTTTACACTTTCGTCCCGCAAGACAAATTTTAGCGCGTCCTGTGGGACGAAC
>JAXGGA010024535.1:0-11882 GCA_038373865.1 Uloborus plumipes
GTAAGTAAAAATTTTGTACAAATAAAGTTAAAAAAAACCTAGTTGTTTATATTTTTAAGTAACCATACTAAATGTTGAAGGGATTTATAAAATGTTTCAAAAAAGTTTAGGGGTGGAAAAAAATAGATGTTCCTTAGGGTGGCCGCTATGCCCACCCTTCCCCTACATGTGTAATTTATGTAAAAATGTATTATTAATTTTGTGAAGTAGTGATACAATTATTAATAGTTATTAGTAAATTGAAGTAGGAATATCATTTGTAAATTTGTGTTATGTATTTCTGATTTATTTCATACGCATTTATATCATAGTATACTTAAGTACAGTACACGAGCAGATTATAAAAATATGAAACACACAAAAATATAAAATTGGAAGAAAAACTAGCAAATACGAAATGATATTATTTTTCTTCACTGCACCGAACGTAAGTTGTCTTAGTATTGAAGAATTTTTTTGGAAAGGGGGGGGGCGCATGTCAGTACTTTGCCCCGGGACCCTGGTAAACCTCTCGGCGATCCTGCGCCCAAAAGACCTTGCGCCCAAAAACCCACGGCGCCCAAAAATCTCGGCGCCCGAAAGACCTTGCGCCCAAAAGTCCTCGCGCCCAAAAGTCCCGGCGCCCAAAAACTGTGCGCCTAATGTTCCCGGCGCCCAAAAAACCTCGCGCCCAATCGTCCGCGCCAAAAAGCCGGCGCCAAAACTTCCTAGACCGTTGTTTGGTAATGTTAAAATTTATTTAAGTCAAAAGCTTTATGATACCTAACAACAACTTTTGTAGAGTTCAGGTAATGATTCAATATTGATTAGAATGGATACGTGTGTGTAGCTCTTTCAATAATCACGGGACGCGGGAGCGTCCCGCCCCGCCAAGAAAACTAAATACAAGCCGCCAAGAAATTTCCGTCGCCAAGAAAAATGTAAAAGAGCGACCAAGGACTGAGTACGCGAGTAACCGAACTGGTGTTTTCCCCCTTCTGTATCTCAGCCCCATAAAGATCCCTAGAGTTCATTTTTGGTATACTCAATCTCCAGCGGCCCTTGACGGCACATACTAAAGCAAAACGTCCAGGACCCTCAGGGGGAGGGGTGATAAATGTTAAAAAATCGCTATTTTTCGCACTTTTTAAAAATTGTTTGACAGGGGTCCAGACTAAACGGTAACTCGGATTGAGCTCTGCTTTTGCACCCACATTTATTTTGTCCCAAAGCTCGGCATAGGGGGTTTTTCGACTCCCACCCCCTCCCCCCTCGTTTTTATTTTCTGTATCTTTTCTCCTCGGGGGTCTTTAGTGTTGATGTTTGGTATGAATATTCTCGATGAAACATTGAGGACGTTTTCCCAAAATTTACCCCCCGGGGTCATCGCACAACGGAGTTATTAATGCTTAAAATTGGTCCGATTTCTATCTACTAGCTCTGTTCAGCATCTGAGCATTTATGTTGTCATTGTTGGGCGACGAGGAAAGAAAACTCAATGATTTATAATTTCATCTGTTGCCAGTTTCTATTTGTTAACAAATAAAATATTTGTAATTGATTTTATTGCATAATTCTTTTAAAAGGGATCTTCAATTTAGTTCATTTTAATATGAGATCGGCAGTAAGGGTTGGGGTTTTTTTTTTTTAACTTGTAATTTAATCGTAGTATTGTTAGCAACTAGCTTTGGTTTTGCGTCGGTTCGGGTGGTACATTGTGATTGATTTCAAATTTATCCTAGACTGAAGAAGATCCTTGAACTTTTGCACCAGATGCATGCCGCCAAGAAAACCACATATGTTGGACCGCCAAGAAAAATGTTGAAGGGAAAAAAAAACATGCAAAGTAAATTTTGAAGAGAAAAAAAAAACAGGCAAAGAAATAATATTAATGCAAAAACATGTGATATCTCCCCAAAAACAACAGTGTTGTAAAAAAATCCCCCGCCAAGAAAACCTTAAATACTCAGCCTTAAAAAGTTATGATACCGAGTTTTCCAGCCAAGTTTGTGCCAAACTACAACTAACCTGTATGTATAGTTCTTTTAAATTGTTTTCAGTCCTGCCAGGTGGGAAGTTTTTACTCATTAAACAACCACCTCACAAGACAAAGCTTCCTGCCTGGCAAAACTGAAAACAATTTAAAAGAACTATCCATACAGGTTAGTTGTAGTTTGGCACAAACTTGGCGGGAAAACTCAATATCATAACTTTTTAAGGCTGAGTATTTAAGGTTTTCTTGGCGGGGGATTTTTCTACAACACTGTTGTTTTTGGGGAGATATTCATTACCAATAAATTCGTCTATACTGCACTGTTCAAGCACTTTCAGGGCCATTTAAAAGTTTTGTCTTCTAAACTATCTATTTAATGTTGAAACTATCATCAAGTGAAAATATACAAATGAACAAAAATTACTCGATTGAATAAAAATTACTCGATTCTTTTAAGATAAAATAAATCATGATCTCTAAAAAAATATTCTTTAATTAATTGTAGCATTTTTCAGCTCTGCTGGTAACTTATTAAAATAATTGATCAAAAGCCCTAATGTGACATTTATTCAACAAAAGCCTTTGATGTTAACACCTTTAATGTTAACTTAAGAATTTTAAAAACAGTGAAATAATGAGAATGCTAGATTATAAAAACTGTGTACTAATAGTGTCGTTGTAGATGATTCAAGAAAAAAGTGTCAGATCTTTATTCTACAACTGATATTTTGCTGAACTTAACAACTGAATTTGGGAGTCATAAATTATTTCTCACTTTTCTTTCTGCTAAATAAGGGATTAAGATGGGTTTTTAAGTAACATAATAAGGCTGTGTAAATACACTTAAAAATAAAGGTATGTTTTCTTTTCAGTGAAATTTAGAATAGGAAAATGACTAGAACTTTTTTTCAAAAATTTTGGCACTGAAATGTGTATATTGTGCAATAGCAACGAGAAAGCGAAAAAAACCACTAATTTTATTCTTTGCAATGACAGAACACACCTTCACGCTCAATTCGAATGCTTCCATTATTGAATAGGACCTCCGCCTTTTCGTGAAATGCCACTTAAGTAAACTCATGTTTTGCACAAGAAAAAAAAATGCTTGTCGCAGTTTATTCAAATGTTATTCAAACAAAATTACATTATATAAATTTCAAGTATTTTTTTATTAAATTCTCATACTTTCAGCAACATATCTGAGAATTTTTAGAGATATTGAAAGATTTCTGAACCCGTCACAATTTACTGAAGAGACACGTATACATGCAGATTAGGCTTAACGGTTGACAGAAAATGCAATTTTTTGAAAAGTTTGACGGCCTGTAAAACAAAAACCAGATCACATGTGGGCAAAAGAATTCATATGGTTTCTTACCACCATAAAAATATTAAATGCGCCAAATTTTATCAAAATCCGAGGACATGGGTTACATGGCCGGGTGAACTGACGTGGAATGACCTTAATGTAAACCACTTTTCGAATTTTTTCAGTCAACCCTCAAACGTTGTATGCATTTTATTTATTTATTTTTTTAAAAGTAGCGAAGTAGCGACTACAATTCAAAAGTAGTTTGTAGTCGCTACACAAAAAAAAGTAGTTGTAGTTGTAGTTAACTACATTTATAACAAAGTAGTTGTAGTTGTAGTTCGCTACAAAAGAAATGTAGTTTTTCCAACCACTGAATTGAGGTCTACTGGTATGCAGTACCAGTAGCGTAGCTATGGGGTTCAGCGCCCGTGGCGGACTTCAGAAATTGCGCCCTTCCCCCCTCCTCCCAAAAAATAAGGGTCGCCCTAGTGGGAGGTAATGAGAGGTCATACCTGACCTCTCAAAATTTCCTTATTCTAAAAATATTGATTTATTAATTCGGAAAATTTGTAGAAAATATTGCAACTTTGATAATCAGGGATGAAAACAGCTCAATGTCAAAAAAGAGGGAAAATTGCGCGGCTTAATATTCAGACAGATATTTTTTCCATATTATGCGAAATTAGCCATGCAAGATTTACTCCGAATTTGCGCCGTAAAATCGAAAGTAAATACCTTTTAAAACTTTTTAATTGCCCACTCACAATTTATGTTCAAGTCATTCACAACAATCTAGAAAAAAAAGGGGGGGAGGTGCAATTTTTGATGAACTAGACACGTGTATCGCAAGACATAAATTCAACTAATTAATATTATCAGGGGTGATTGTGTTCCGGTATTTTACCGGATTTTCGATATTTTCATGATCGGTTCTGGTATTTTCATGATCGAAAATACCGGGAATAAAATATTTTTAACAACACTTTTATTTTCCCACCTCTTTTTTTTTTTTTTTGCTTTTTCTACTTTTCGATGATTATACCGATAATTACTAATAATACTCATCGACTATGAATGTTAAGATGCCATTCTAATTGTTTTTGTACTTCAAAATAAAGTATTTTATTTTTATCTTTTTCTGATATTTAGGCCTTCAATTAAAAAAAATGCAATCCTTTTGCATCCGATATGAGAATCGAATTTTTCTCGTTTTTTATGCTTATTACTCTTAGTTAGGAGACAATTAAATGAAATGTATTTTTATTTATATTGAAAAATTTTTAATTTAAAGTAAATTCTGCGAAATTCTGTGTTTTTATGAAAATTAAAATGTCAAAGTTAAAATTTGAAGATCTGATTGAATTTTATTTTGCTTCAATTATGTGGATAGTAAAAACAATATAGTTGTGGTGGTGCTTTTGATTATAAATATGAAGTAAGTTTATTTGAATTCTTTTATATGCCATTTTCATACTTTTAACGCCTTAATTTTGAAAATTGCGATCTTTGTGTGCGTCCGCTGTTAAAATGATATATTTCGCATTTTCGATTCTTGCTTTTCTTTGTTGAAAGCAAACAAATAACATTTCTTTTTATTTTGATCAAATCATTAAAATAAAGTTTTAAACTAAATTCCATGCTCTTTTAGAGTGTCAAATGCCAAAAACTCAAATGCTGAATCTGTGACTGAATTTTATTTTTGTTTCAACTATTTAAGTTTTTAACACATACCGTAAAGTCGGGTTACTTGGACCCTAAGGGGTTACTTGAGCCCATTACAGTCAAATGATAAAATCTAGGCTTGGTACTTATTAGTTGAAGACTTGCACGTAGTTCCTCGTTTCATCTCTAGGTAGAAGCACTCTGCAGTCTCTAATGCTAGTACCAAACCCAGGTTTTATCATTTTACTGTGGGCTCAAGTAACCTCCTTGTGGGTCCAAGTAACCCGACTTTACGGTACATAATATCTTTAAATAGTATTTTACTTCAGTATTAACAAACATGAAATCTTTGGCTCAAGTCA
The DNA here is from genome assembly GCA_038373865.1 of Uloborus plumipes. Classification (NCBI taxonomy): domain Eukaryota; kingdom Metazoa; phylum Arthropoda; class Arachnida; order Araneae; family Uloboridae; genus Uloborus; species Uloborus plumipes. The sequence goes on from JAXGGA010024535.1 coordinate 5,309, forward strand.
TATTGAACTGATTAGGAGATTTAGATTTATGGGTACTGCATCTAGATCAATTCTTTTCCATATTTTCAGTAACAAATCCAACGTTTCACTACTTCATAAATATTGTTTCACAACAAACAGTAATTCTGTTAGACTTTTGCATTCTCCTTAAAATATTTTTTGGAGATAATTTGTTGACACCAGCTCAAACGTAACTTTATTACTCATTTACGATTCAATTAGATGCATGCACAATATTTTGACTAAAAACTATTTGAAACTATTCGAATATATGAAATGTGTTAGTTTATGAAAGGAAATTAATTATGTATGTATAATTATAAAATTAGTTGTGCTTAAGTAATAGGAGCCTTGGTTTTGAAAACACACCCCCCCCCCCCCACACACATTTTCTCTTTAAAACTTTCAGGTATTTTTTTATGAATTCACAATCACCCCTGAATATTGCATTGTCTTTTTTTTTTCACAAATTTTAAATACATTAAATATTTTTTTTCAAAATTATTTTCGCAATTTTTTGACAAAGATCTCGAATATTTAGCTGAACTTTCTTAATTTTTACCTCCTACAAAGGAAACTTGTTTTTGGCAGCATGCCAAAATAGAGTGCATAGTTTGCCGATACTTGCAGGTCATAATTGAGATTTCAATCCTGCTGCATCCTAAAAACATTTCCATTATCTTGGAAATCGGAAATAATTTCAACCTCTACCACTTAAAATCAACTTATTTTAAGGTTTATTTTAACAATGAGTGTATTTTATTTTATTTTTTTCTAAACTTGATGCAACATCAATTTTTTGATCGCGGAAAGAAGGAAAAAATACAAAAAGCGGAAAAGCGTGGATCCGCGGAAGATTTTCATATATTATTTTTTCTTTCTTTAAGCGTTTTAACGATGCTCAGCTCGTTCGAATTATTACGTAAAATTTGAATTTCATTAGACAATTTTATAATTTTCCCCTTTAAAGCAATTTTAGTTTGGGGCGTCCCTACCTTTTCCCATCATTTCACATAAATTCAAGAAAACAATTGATTCTTGCAATTCGTTACGGAACATAGTGTTTTTTTTTTCTCATAACAGCTTTCACTTTAAATACATTTTTTTAAACGATAGAAGAACGAATACAATAAACATAATTTGAGCATTAAAAATAAAAATCAAAGCATTAATTCTATTGTAATTAGGAGAGCAAAGAAAATATAGAAAGTGTAATTCATTTGAAATTGGCTTAATAAATGCGACTCCTTGCACACAGGCAAAATAAAAGTTCGCTATTTTAGGCCTTCGATTATTTTTTATAAATAAGACTTTTCATGCTTTGTACCGAAGAAGCACTTGTTCCCTCCCTGGTTTTAAGAAACTTACAAGATGCATTGTCTTTTTTTTTTTTTATATATAGCGTATACAAACAAGGGCCACCAATGGGGAAGGTATTAGCTGGTACCAAAACGACGGTGTTCGGACTGAGAATGATAAAAGAAAAATGATTGGCGGGATTAGAAATTGCATTTATCAATTCTTCCCAATAATACTAAAAAGGTAATGAGAATAAATAACAACAAAGTACTCTTACATTGAAGAAGTACTATAGTTTAGACATGAGGGCACATGTAAAATTGAAGAATTTCTCGAAACACGAAATCGAAACTCACTAACAAAGATTTATTTATTAATTTATTTCATAAAGAATATATAGCTCAGTTATTTTCTTGGCACAGGTCTTTCCATCTGTGCTCGACTAATCCCCAAAAAGTAAAGTAGGAGACCAAAATCTTCCTTCAATACTAAAACTGAAGATTTAGTCTTCTCCCAACGAAAGATGGTTTACCTGAACCTAGCTAATAAATAAGATGTGAACCATTTAACAAAAACCTGTAAACGAAGAGGAGGCAACTCTGCTACCTGACGAGAGACTTCTCGTTCAATATTTTGACCGTATTTTGTGTCATCATTCCTACCACGATTCGAACAATTGTGCTGTCTGTGTTTATTTCACTTTGTTTGCTCGATTGTCTGAAGCGTCAAATTTACTGAACGCTGACATACACAAAGGGAATATTAGTGAAATTTAAAAAAGGAAATCATTTACATTTAAGTTGAGAAACTATCATTGCATAGAAAAAGAAAATGCTTGACATCATACCGGTATCTTTGTTTTTAAAACTGAAAAGAGAACTTTAAAAGTAGTAATAAGTGTTAATGTTTTCGATTCTATTAGTTTAGAACTAATTACACAGACAATCTATGAAGCTGTCTCCTTAAAAAATAAGTTTGTGCCAATTTTATGACAAGATTTTCGTCACAACTTTATCGAATTAGCAAAGTATGGCTACAAGTACTCAGGCATGCTGAAACTCTGCTCTATGCTAAAATATTAATTTCAAAAAAAAAAAAAGTGCAACAAACCAATTGTTGCTGTTTCACAAAAGCTGAAGCGGCAATGCACTGTAAACAAGAAGTTCTGTCAAGAACTAAACGAGCCTATTTTCCCGTACATCGACGTCGGCATTCTCGCATCTGATCATTATTCTCTTGATTATCTGAGACTGAAAATTATGTCAAACATACCTTTTTAGCAATTAGAGCTGATTTCGAAAAGCAAAATATGCCCCTCTCATCAGATGAAATAGACACGTAAAAAGTAATTAACGAATAAATAAAGTTTTGTCACACCTTTTAAAGAGTGTAACTGTTACAGTTCCTCCGTAGAAAAAATCCTCCATCGTTTTCAAAAAAAAAAAAAATAATAATAATAATTATAATAATAATAATAATTAAAAAAAATAAATAAATAAAAGTACAAAGATCATCAAAACACATTTTATCAAAGAAAGAAAAAAAAAGAAAAAGAAAAAAAAATCGTCCGTTAATAAAATGTCCGGAATTTTACTTTTAATCCGTTGCCAGTTGTTAAATATAAATAAAGAATAAAATGTTCTCGTGAATGAAAAATTTTTGTTACAAAAAAAAAATCGTCTGCAAAAAAAAAAAAAATAATAATAATAAATAATAATAATAAATAAAATAAAACAAATGAATAAATAAACAAAAAATCGTCTGCACGTTGTCATTTTTTTTCTGAGCTTGCATTTCCGCCATGTTCGCGGAGTCGGAATCAGAGTCCTCACAGAAGATTACTTAGAAAAGTACTTTACAAACATTATTTATCAAAACCATTTTCTTACAAAGTTAGTTGAAGGAAATCCGACTTTAAGTTCAGGATCAACATTCAACTTAAATTCCCCGTAGACGCTAATGTATTTTTTTTTTTTTTCTGAACGGTTCACTATTGAACGAAAAATGATTCGAATCAAAAAGCGAAATATGGGAATGTATGGGAAAGTCTCTCCGAGATCTTTCAAACAAAAAAAGTTCATTCCATTCGGACGGTTAACTCAAAAGTTATTAGGTAGGGAAAGGTTGCTTAAAAGGTTCAATGTTGAACGAAAAATTGTTCAAATCGGAAACGTAGATACGGGAATGAAGTATTCTTGATGAGATATTTCGAACGAAAAAAAGTTTGTTCAAATCGGATTGTTCACTCAAAAGTTAGCATCGCGGGATAGGTTGTTTGAACGGTTCCAAGTTGAACCGAAAATTGTTCAAATCGAAAAATCAAATATGGGAATGAGCTGTACTCGCCGAGACCTTTTGAACAAAAAAAAGTTTATTCAATTCGGACGGTTCATTCAAAAGTTATTAGGTGGGGAAAGGTTGCCTGAACGGTTCAATGTTGAACCAAAAATGTTCAAATTGAAAATTTAAATACGGTAATAAAGTATCCTTGCCGAGATGCTTCGAACAAAAAAAAGTTTGTTTAAATCGGACTGTTCATTCAAAAGTTATTATTGGTGACAGCTTGTTTGAGCGGTTCAATGTTGAACGAAACATTGTTTAAATCGAAAATGTAGATACGGTAATGAAGTATCCTTGAAAAGATCTTTCGAACAAAAAACAGTTTGTTCAAATCGGACTGTTCATTCAAAAGTTAGCATCGCGGGACAGGTTGTTTGAACGGTTCAAAGTTGAACCAAAAATTGTTCAAATCGAAAAATCAAATATGGGAATGAGCTGTACTCTCCGAGATCTTTCCAACAAAAAAAAGTTTGACCAAATCGGAATGTTCATTCAAAAGTTATTAGGGGGGGGGGGGGACAGACAGACCGACCGACCGAGGCACAAATTCCCCATCTCAATACCCTACTTTCAAATTTTTAATTTTTCGATATTCATTTTACCTTTTTTTTTTTAACTTGGCGATATTTTTCGGACTTGGCGATATTTTTAGATGCATTAAGCTACTTTTAATACTTTTTTCGTCTTTCTTTTATTTTTAACGGGAAAGTAGGCTAAAAATGAGTTGTTTTTACAGTATAATACAGCTAATTTCACGGCAATAAACTGTAAAATTGCTAAATTTACAGTAAGAAACTGCAAAATTGCTAGTTCTAGTTTATTAGTGTGCATTTAAGTTTCAAATTGGAACCTTAGCCGACAGTATTATACTGTAAAAACAGCAGTTCATCTTTTACACTGTGGTGGGTGAAAAAAAGTGTTGGCTCCAGTTGATGCCACAGAGACTTTGCCTATTCTGTTGCTCCATAATTCAACCAAAATGGATTTATAAATAAATAGATATAGTTTTCTGAACCAATCAAATTATTTTTTGTGCATTTTTATTTTTAAATAACCAAGAGAAATTTATTTCAATCTATGTTTATTTAAAATACTTTGTCCACATTTAACCATGAAATTAACATATACACTAATTTCAGAAGTGTCCCAACTTTCACAGAATGGGATAAAGTGGAAGCACCAAAACATGCTCTTTTAATTACATCAGTTAGAAAACAATACAACAAAATTGAATGGACAATTAATTAACTCAAATTTAATATACATAAAATGCATCATAAATTTTATTGAAGAAAATGAATAGTGCAGTTTTAGGACCTGCTCTTTGCTCATTAATTTGCACTGGTACGAAAAAAAAATAACAGCAAAAAAAATTCTGCTTCTTGGTTAACCAATAAAATTTGAGCATAAGCAATCAGTTACAACCTTTTCCCTTCCATTTACGAGTTCACCCGCACCATTATTTGCTTCCTTCACCAATGTGCTAAATTAATTTTCACTACAGGGAGCCCAGAAAAGCACTCCATGATTTCAAAACTGGATAATTCGAAAACACATGACTTTGGAACGAAGCAAACGGTACGTTTATTGTGCAATCCGTAAAAATCATGTGCAGAATATTGAAAAATGACCTACAGGTGCTAAAAATGCCGACAGGAGGCGCTCGACACTATAATTGCAAAACGAGTACCTGTATATAACTAGTATTTTAAGGGCTGGAGCAATCATTTATAGCTTCGCAACATAAAAGGAAGTTCAAACGAGCTACATTATTGAACTGTGGCCTAACACGTGAAATTTCTGTGAAAAACTATAATGTTTGCTCTCTGAATGGGCTCTCGGCTCTCTTACTCGTAACTAAACTTGGAGGTTGAGTGAATGAAAAGCACCAGAGTCACCCGCAGAGGTATCTTTACACTGCAAAAAATGAACTGTTGTTTTTACAGTAAAAAATTGTAAAACCAGCAATTTTACAGTTTATTGCTGTAAAATTTAGTTGTATTATACTGAAAAAACAACAGTATGATACTGGCAGCAGAGGTTCCTGTTTAGAACTAAAATGAGCGGAAATAAGCTGTAAAATTAGCAATTTTAGTTTCTTATTGTAAAATTTAGCAATTTTTACAGTTCATTACTCTAAAATTAACTGTATTGTACTGTAAAAACATTCTATTCATTTTTTACAAGGCACAAGAGTGGACCCTCAAATGCAGGCTGAAGCTTAAAGAAAGGAGAAAATGTCTTTGAACAATTGTCACATGAATGACACGTGATTGTCAAAAACTGCTCTTAGACATAGTTGCTGTGACTATGGCTTTACCCAGCATGTGTTCTCGAATGTACACTTAACTGGTAAGATTGTGCGAATGCCTTGGGACAATGTCCACACAAAAAGGGTTTCTCACCAGTGTGAACTCTTAAATGTCTCTTTAAATGGGAAGGATCGGAAAAAGCACTAGAACAATGTTCACACGAAAAAGGTTTCTCCCCAGTGTGAACTCTTAAATGTTTCTTTAAATGTGAAAATTGAGAAAAAGACTCTGAGCAGAATTCACACGAAAAGGGTTTTTCCCGAGTGTGAACTCTTAAATGTTCCTTTAAATTGGAAGGATTGGAAAAAGCACTAGAACAATGTTCACACGAAAAGGGTTTCTCCCCAGTGTGAACTCTTAAATGTCTCTTTAAATTGGAAAGATCGGAAAAAGCACTTGAACAATGTTCACACGAAAAGGGTTTCTCACCAGTGTGAACTATTAAATGTCTCTTTAAATTGGAAGGATCGGAAAAAGCACTTGAACAATGTTCACACGAAAAGGGTTTCTCACCAGTGTGTGCTTTCTGATGTACTTTTAAACTCGATAAACGAGGAAATGCCATAGAGCACCATTCACATGAATATGACATTTCTCCAGTGTGTGTTCTTAGATGTACCTTT
>JAXGGA010024536.1:0-11882 GCA_038373865.1 Uloborus plumipes
AACAAGTATATTTCATCTTATGGATATTGAAAGGATTAAGATACATATTACATGGAAAAATAGTTAATGAAGGACGTGAAAAACGGAGCAAAACTACAATGTGCAGGGAACATAAACCTACAAGAAAATTTCAACTACAGGGTGACACTAATCTACAAAGCAAAGATCAAATTGCAAAACTAACTTTCAGGTAAACCTTTCTTTTTACGTTAGATGCAAATCTCGCCTTCATAACCTCAAGTTATCAAGTTATCGCTGCAATTTGTATTTTACTCTGCCAGTTTGATTATCTTTATTGTTACTCGCAAAATTTAAATTTTTCGGTTTCGGTATTTATTTCGGTGATTAGTACTAAAATTCAATTTTAGCTCAGATATGTCTGGTAGTCTTGCATAAAGAAAAAAATCTATGCTGTTTTTGTACGTTGTTAATGTTTTTCTTTTGTTACCAGCGGGTGTAATGACGTCATCGATATCGCAAGCAACAAATCTTTCAAATCTACTCACTTGTTTGAAACTTCGGTACATCAGCTGTATCTCTTTCTTTGAAAATTTCGTTTTCCTGCACAGTTCATCCAGGCTGTTGATGGGCCCCTGACCTCTCGTGTGGTAACCTGTATCCATGGACGGCGGTCTGTCGGACTCTCTAGCGGCCACTGAGCGCCGATCCGGCGGCGTGAGGACGCCCGAGTCACCGCCACTATTTCTCCCGTCTCCGCTAAGCCTAAATCGTAAAACGCCACCCACGGCTGTGGTTATTATTCTTCCCGAAAAGTTTATAGCGTGGATATTGTTTTCGTACCAGGATGGGAATGCAACATGCTACTTGCAGGAATCTTAGTTTTGCTGTAGGAAAGGATAAACGGCGAGAAGAAAAAGTTTTGTCAGCGAGGGAGTTCGGAGGAAAATTTGTGTTTGCTTCAGTCAACGTTTCGGCGATGTGATGTGGATGGTTTTCTAAGGTTTGCTGTAGGATAGTCCGCTTTTCGAGTCGCCAAGCGCTTGCAGTATTCTTCGCCAAATTGGGTGGGTGACATGACGTTGTTGTTGACATTTTGATGAGTTAATAAAAGGATGAATTAATTGTAGAAAATATATTTTGTCTGTGATGTGCTCTGAATCGAAAGAAGTTTAGTAGGAAAAAATAATGGAAAAAAATTGTAAAAGTTATGTTGTGAAAATAATATGTTTTTAGATTTAGGTTCATTAATTTTAGCTTATGTAACACAGTTTTCGTTTTTTCTTCTATTACCAAGATATTTATCCTGCTAAAATTTTACAAAAAAAAAAAAAAAATCAGATTTTTAAGCCGCTGTTGTAGTATAGCTATACGTAAATGTATTTAAACCAAGCATTATCAAAAATAAAATCTATACTAAGAATAAATAAAAATCATATTCATTCTACTTTATGTATATATATATTGTCGATGCTACACAACATTATTACGTTAATTAAATGCAACAAAAATTTATTTCTCAAATAGCAGTTTATTCAAAAAATAAAACATTAATCTTATGATTTATGCTTCAAGAAAACAGGTCGCTTATACAGTAAATAGTGCAATACAGAAATGATACTCCTGAAATATATATGTTGTTCCTTTATTTATGAACAAAAGCTACTTTTTACTGTAATTCTGCTCTTCAATTTATTCTACAAATATATCTGGTTGCTGGGAAATTTTTTATAGGGTAATTTTAAAAACAAAACACTTTACATTTCTTCATTAAACAGTTTAAAAATAATAGAGAAAAATTAAACGATAATTAAACGATCTTAAATTGGGAGCTAATGTATTCGTGTAGTATTGAGTTATCTGTATTACAAGTATATGATTACCTTATCAAAAACTGACGTATTTATAAAGAAAAGCTCATGGTTTATTAACGTGCAATTGAAAAATGTTGTTCATTGTTTTCACAAAACCCCTTTAAATATAAAAGTAAGTACCAATCGCTTTAGTACGGTATTCGATAATAGCATTATCCCCTTTGTTAGTTTGGAACAGTGGTTCCCGAAGTGGTCCACAGGGACCCCCAGGGGTCCACGCCGGTCTCTAAGGGGTCCATGTCGGCGAAAGGAAAAATGGGGGGGGGGGGGGATGAGATGCTACTAGGGTTCAAAGAGCCTGAATTTAGTTTAGACACGTTTTCACTAAACTTTACTCATTCTATAAGTGAACTAAATATATATTTAATTTTAAAAAGTTATGAGTAAATATAGCAAAGTTATATGAGTTAAATATAGCAAAATTTAGCCTTAATATAGCAAATATTTAGCCTAACGTTAAAAAAAGTACCGTCTAACCATTCTTGTCACTAAAAATATTCTTTTTTGTACACTTATTTCCTCTAGTAGTACTACCACAATTGTATTTTGTGCCATTTTAATTAGTAAAAGTATCTTACATAATCAAAAATAAAAAAGTTTAAAGTTGACTACTGAAAAAATTAGTGTCAAGAGTTTTCCTAAACCTTCAGTGCAAAATTTCACACTATCGGGTAATTTTTTAATTTGTTCTGTGACATTTCCATACATTCTGCTTTTAAGTGATGATTTTAAAGCACCTTGAACTAAATTTAGGCTCATAATTCAGTTTTGAAACAATTACCTACAAATATTACATTTCTTTACTGTTTGGAACGCGCACTACGTAAGGGGTCCATGAGTAACAAAAAAACTCGGCAAGGGGTCCACGGAATTAAAAAGTTTGGGAACCCCTGGTTTGGAATAAGCATAAATAAGCTTGAGGTAGCAAACGTAGCTTATAGTTTGTTGCTTTTTATGTATTTCCTTTCTATACATAATTTTTTATGTTTTTAATAAAATAAGCTGTGTTATTAACTCTTTAAAGCTTTAATATATTATAAAATACTTCAAAAACTTAATTACAGTTGAAGTATTTGAACGTTTCATATGTACTTTTGTACAGCCATTGACAAACAGCTTGTTGATGTTACCAAGAGTTATGTTACTAGTTGCTAGAAATTTAACATTGCTGTTTTTATGCTGTTTTACGTCTTTTAGTTATATTGTTCAAAAGTATGTCAAATAATATGGAACGATACAACTATATAGTACATAAAGAATAGAGAAATTAAACATGAAAAGAATACATAAATAAATAAAAGAATGAAATTCTAATCTTCCACACCCCCCATAATGACAAACATTTTCAATTTCAAAACTGAAATCCTAATTTTGGGAAACAGCCAGATTGCTTCATCATAACTGCAGCCAAGTAAACGATAAGATGCCAAATGTTCCTCTTAGTTTGAGGGGAGTTTGTTTGGGTTAGCGCACGTGCAGTTGACGCAAGCTCTTTTCATCTCAGTTATACTCTTATATGAAAAAGAGAAAATCTTGCGCACTCTTTCTTTAACTCTCCTGGGGAAAAAATAATGTTAAGAAGACTTTATATGTTCTTTTATTTCAAGAGAAAAATGATATTTTGAGCACTCAATCATTTTAAAATATCTTATTGCGCTAAAAATAGGAATTTAATCCACCATAAATATTTAATCTAATTCAAAATGTTAATGTTTCAATGTTAATGAATTTAGGTACATAAATGTTATTATCGCTTTAAATAACTAGCAAACCCAGTGGGGAAAATATTTCGAGTGACAATGGTGTTGTAAATATTTCACTTGTTGAAACCAAAGGAAAAAAAATATGATGAATAGAAGAAAAAAATTTTGTGAATAACTTTTCTAATTTTTCCCTTGTTAGCACGACATCACTAACTTTAAAGCAACAAAGATATTTTCTATTCAGCAGATGCGTAAAACTGCGTATTAAAAAAAAAAAAATCCAATGGCTTTGCTAATTGTTCCAAGCATCAAGTGTTTTATTAGAGACAAAAAAGGAAAAAAAAAAAGATAAAAGTTTGTTTCAGTTACATCTAACTTTATTTGGAAAGTTACAAATACTTTAAGAAAAAATATGATATGGGACGAAGTATTTACAAACTCCTCTATGAGCATTTTCTAATTCACAAACATTGTAAAAAGTTTTTTTTTCTATTTTTCTACATTTTTTTGATATGATACTTGACTTGACTTTTTTTTCTTAAATTAGAAAGTATGCCGAAGCATATTTGTTCAAAAAAGTAAAAAAAAAACTTCTTGGTTTGGAGCGGAAAAACAGATGAGTTTCGAAGAATGGTGATTTCATAGTAAATTTTGTATTGCAAAAAAAAAGAGTACAATTTAACTTTATTCTAGTATTTGTGTTGGTAATTTGTTTTTCCCTTGCGTTTCGTTCCTTCTTTTTTTGTTTTTATTAATTTTTAAAATTTTGTTCCGCTTGCCACTCAAGGTGAAACGCTTTCAAAGCACAATGTTACTTTCACTGCGACATGACTATATCTGTTGCAAAACCCGATTTACAACCCTACTTTAATAGAGCTAAGGGAAACAAATTTTTCGTGCAGGAGTAATTATTTATTTTCTCATATAAAGAAAATATGAGAGGAGATTTCACAATCTCAAGTCAAATAATTACTTTTTAATGTACTGTTTATAATTGTTCTTCGATTTTGACCAGCACTATTTTTAATTGTTTCTCTTGGAATTGTCTCTGGAATGGTTTAGTTTTCATTTTTTGAAAAATTGTTTTTCATTACACAAAGTGCAAAAAAAAAAAAAAAAAATCACTAATGATTAATTAATATTTATGTCAGTCTTTTTGTTAATTGAAACCAACACAAATATCAATCCGTGTTTATAAACTTATAAAAATATAGAGTTATATTTCTATAACTCAAACAGCAATGGTAGCTAAAATTTTGTTTTCGTATATTTGAATAAAGGGTTTTAACCTATCAGTTATTGTTTTAGTTACTGTCGTATAAGCTTGTTTTTCATAAATCAAAACAGGTAGCCCATTATAGGTACATGGCCTCGTATTGGTACTTTACTTAAAATTATTATTTTTTTCCAAATGTCAACAGGTAGCATTGGTATGAGTATTAATACATTAAATAATTACTTCAAAAAAAAAAGGTAATATTGCCAATCTTTATTCTAATACCTTTCTAAGGGTTGTTGATAAATCGCAGACGATTCTTCGTAGATCGCTGCCCTGTGTTGAGTTATTGAATAACAACATCTAGTCGTGTCGTACCATTCGCTTTCATTCCATAATATATATATATAAAGTCTTTCGCTCATAATATTTAGAATAAGTATAGATGTAAGTAGATATTAGTATAAATCTAAAAAGACAATAACATATTAATGTGTTAATAAATATATAAATTAAATCCGTCAAGCGCAAAATGAAGTCCCTAAAGCTTGATTACCCAAACGTATGTCACAACGTCTAAATTTTTATAAATACCTATTTTAAGTATTCTCACTACAAATAGAGAGAAGGAGGAGATATATTTCAGTAAAATAAGTTGAGTTAATGCTTGACAACAATTGCAAACAAATCTGAGCACAGGTTTTACATTTTGCATATGTGTTTGTCTTTTCTCTATTCATATTATACGATAAAAGATCATTTCGAGTAAGAGTGATTAATAGGAAAAGACACAAAAAGTTTTATAAACAAAATAGGCTCCTTCATGGTAATGGTAACTATTCAATGCCTACATAACAATGCAGGTAAAAAGCATTACTTTCTCATAAAGACCAACATTATCTCAGTAATGAGGCCATTCAGGCGTTATGTTAGAAACCTAAGGAGGTAAAGAAATGCGAATTATTTTCCAAAGGAAATTACTCCGACTAGGAATGTTTCTTGGAAATCTCGTTAAAAATAAATTCACTAAAATTGATGCATGCTTAAAGAATAAAGTTTTTTTTTGTCTAAGTTTTTTTTTCATTTTATTTCTCTGACTTTATTAATATTTTTAGCTTGTTAGCGTAAAGTTACAATATGATTTCGTAACAAGGCAAACCTTTTTATTTCCCCCCTTTTTTTTGGCAAATTCAAAGTTGCGATTTTTTTAGTCTTCATGCAAGAACTTTTTTAAATTTATACTTTATGTTAATAAAGTAACACTCAACACCTTGAACTAAAATATAAGATAAAAGTGGTTAAAACAATAAGGATTGTGAAATGAAAAAAAAGGGATTAAAAGATAGTTTGCATTAGCGGTTGCCTTTCGTATCATTTTTATTTATACTTTTATCTTTATTGCACAATTTACTTTGCTATACTTTAAGTTTTACCTTTTGATGTACACCACATTTGTGGTGTCCTTTGTTTTGGCATCTCAATTCATGTAAAATAAAATTTCAAATTGATGAGGCTATTCTTAGGGTTGAATTTGGTTCAAATATTAAATTATTTTGTATTTCTAATTGTAGATTGAGTTTTTCAAATTTCTTACAAAGGAAAAAAGATCCATTCACATTAAACTTACTGCATGAATCTTATAAAGAAACTTTTAAAAATTCTTTTTTATTTCAGAAACTTTTAATTGCACAGTTGCAATGCTATAAAACGGAGCTTGAAATCACTTAGTATGAGATTGCGTTTCACTTGTAACAAGTTAGTCAGATACATAAATAGTTACATTTAAAAACTAAAATAACACCTTCGATTTCTAAAACTTTTAACGTGTGACAGAATGTAGCATTTTACATTGATAGAGGGTTCACAACAGTTTGGATTAGCGGTTTACAGAAAATGCATATGATTTTATTTCCAAATTTAAATTAATTTTAACTATTGTTAGGTTTTTATTAATAAATTCACATTTAGTTTTCATTTTTTAACTCTAGCAAAACCTAATTTCAAAAAATTATAGTTGTTTGTTAACAGTACATTTTGTTATTGTACAAAGTTAAAATATACTGTCAAAAAAAATTTAAAAATTAAAGTTTTGTTAATAAATTCTGCAAATTGATTCCAAGGCTAAATCTGAGTAAGCATGTACTTGGATTTTGGGCGTTTTGAATTTCAGTAAGTCATCACTTTAAAAGCGTTTTCATTGTACTATGCTTGCTCAAAATTTCTTTTAAATTCGACCTTAAAAACTTAAAATATTTAAAGCAGATACTTGTAAATATAAGCAGTTCTTTTTTAATACATTTATAATAAAACGGCTGGTTTTTTTCGTTATAATAAAAAATGATAACAAGTATATGTGCTTTAAATTTCAAAAAGATTCACCTAAGTAAATTGTAAAATGAAAAAACTTTAAAATAGAATGCATACATATGTTTTAATTTTAATTAATTTGTCTTTTGGTTCGCACTAAAAGGTATGAAATAAAGTAAATTAGTTTTAAAGCAGTCAATAAACTAAAAATTATAAGAGACGAAGAATTGTAGGACGGTATAGGAAAAACTATTCGCATAATGCTGTATATCACCTTAATATTTAGAATTATTAAAATTGTTTTTGTGTTGAAACCCTTTTTCTCAAATTAATTTTCCAACATTTCTCAAAAAAAAAAAAAAAAAACACCCTCCTGAATGTTTATGAAATTCTATCAAGAATTACCTAATTTTTGATGTTTCCGGTTATGAAAAAATAAATGTCGAAATAATATACAATTATGCGGTTCATAAATTACTTATCAGAAATTAGCTTAAGAAACAAAAACACGTCAATTGTAAGGATTTATGTAATGTCTTCAATGTCTTTATGTACTGAAATTTTGAATGTTTACGGATAAGATGTTTTACAGTTATTAAGATACTTCAGTGTAGCCTCAAAATAACTGCTTACGATATTTAAACAATTTTCAGATTTGTTTAGACTTTGTTTTCCGTTTAAAGTCAACTAGATCCTTATTTAAAAATCAGATTGACACGTATTGCGTCAGTTTTCCTTAAAACGTGCATATTTTATTCTGGAAATTCCTTTCAGCAGGACTACACCAAGATGGCTTATAAATGGAAATGTTTAGAATCATCTACAAAACGTGGAGAATCCTTTGTGGTCTCTGAAGTGCCAACAAGAATTCGTTATGTTGACAGGATAAAATGGCTTGAGGGAATTAAACATTTATTCAAGAGATCTTGCTTTCTTGGCTAGTTTAGAATCTTGACACTATATATTTAAAACTTAATCAAGGTGTCTAATCTGAAAATGCATCCTTTGCAACATTTTATTCTAAGAGGACGGTGTAGAGTTTAGTAATAAATGTCTAGAGTTTTAAGTAGTGCTTCACTCAGCGAGAACTTAATGTGACAAAACTAAACAAATTCTTGTGTAATGATAATTTCAAAAACTTTATTTAAGAAGTGTATGTTGCGCTATTGCAATCTTGTTAATATTATGTTAGTTCACAAAATAAAGCTTTATTGATTCTTTGAAAAATTAAGTAAACGTGAAACTCGAGAAATATATTTTTCTACGAAGTTATTTTTTCTTGAACAAAATTTATCGTATGTAAATTTTAAAGCAAAAGATGTTTATTTAAGATACTTAATTTAAACATTTTCTGCTATACGGGCTTTAAAAGAGATCCATTAGGATGTCGAAATCATGTTTGATTTTATCGAGAATAACTTAGTGAACGAGTTCACAGAAATGCTATTTTTAAACAGATTTTTACGAGGGAATATGTTTATCCTTTCTTTACCCCAAGGAACGGGAGATCTTTTTACAGGGAAATAAAATGCTGTTTTCCTTAAGTATCTTACATTTATTCCCATTAATTTGAAAAGCATCATTTCGAAGTAAACTATATCGCACCCTTGCTACAAAAGTGCCACAACTCAAAAAACTACGGTTTCCAGGAATTGCAAAAAACTGTTCCCGGGCTGACTAGACACATTTTAGTATTTTTGAATTTGTCAATATGAAGACCGATACATCTTTAACTATGATCGTTAGTTACGCACGTTGCTCTACGACGGCTGGACGACAACTCAAGATGTGGCATTTCAGTGGAAGGGATCCTATGCATCTTGATAACAACAAAACGCCATAACTAACCTTTGGCGGCTGATTTTTCAATGCAACTTCTGGCTCGTTTGAAGATTAGTAGAAACGTGTAAACTGCGTCCAATGACGGTCATAACTCAAAAATTACAATTTTTGAGTTGTGGCACTTTTGTACCAAGGGTGCGATATCTGTTTTTTTTAACTACCTGCGAGAATAGTATAAGTTTATTAAAACTATCTAAAAGATGTTTTGAATGTATTCCTAATATTATATGTTGAATCCTTAACACTAGCATAGGTCGATTTTTTTTCTATTGCCGATAGTGGACAGTGCGGAAACGTATCACTGATGTCACAAAAAAGGCTTAAACATTTTGAAATCTTTAAAGACACTTATTTGATTTGCCGAAAATTCGTCGAAAGTTTTGCTGTTAAATGCAGTTTGCAATAATTTTAACAATGTTGCTCAGTTTCTCCTTTCCTTATCTGATGTATAAGACAAAAAAAATTGCCTTTAAGGTACTTAATTCCCATAAACAATTAGGCAAATATGTCGGACAAATCCTTTATTCCATGCAAAAGCGTGGGAATTCTTTTAAAGTTCAGTTCGAATTTTTCCGATGGATTGAAATGCTGTTTTCGGTCCCATTTACACGTAGTACCTTTTTAACTAGTAAAAAGAATTCTGCATTTTATAACTAACATTCGTTAAAGGATTCGTTATTAGTAAACTGATAAACCAGTTTATTAAAAATACTTCAGAATACTAACAAATGAGCAAGAAATTCATGTACAGAAATTAATCTTGAGAATTAGCTGCTTTAAGGGTCGTGTTCTGTTTGTGAAGAAACGTTCAGCTGAAAGTTATTGGTTAGGGTCCGGTGGGGTAAAATGGGTCAGGCTCTAAAAAAAAATCCTTAAAAATTGCGCAAATATTTTCTTTCTGCGTTGCCATTTTTATGTATTGTGGACACCAGGCAATATTTTATATGCAAAATAAGGTGCAACTTCCACTTTAAAGTTACAGATACTAGCGATTAAGTGTTTTTCATAAAAAACGCTTGACTGTGATCATTATAAAAACTTTTGATTTAAAGAAAGTGAAATAGAAATACACATTAAGTTTTTAACCTACTGCTTAGAGTACTTTTTCAGGAATAAATTCCTAAAATGTTGAAGACAAAACATCAAAAATAAAATTTTCAGAGACATTAAAACATGCGTGGGGTAAAATGGGTAATTTTTCGCATTCGATTAGGCTTAGCATATACTAAAGAGCTAATTATAATTTTTGCTTACTAACTCATGTTTTGCTGTCATGTATGTATGTACTAATTTAAAACAAGCAATATATTGATTTGTCATTCTTTTGATACACAAATATATAAACTTATAGTGCAAAATAATTAAATTAAATCAAAAGCCAATATTTTTAGCAAAGCTTTTGTTCGATGAACTTCCTTCAGAAAATGTTGTTAAGAAGTTAAGCAAAAGTTACTTATTTTCGACAAAGAAAGAAGCCTTGGCAATCAAATCATAGAAAAATATTCTACAGCGCTGAATTCAAAGACTGCAGTTGAAGGAACACCACCAATATCTAAGATCTCAACAATAAGTGAGACTGTTTCTTCGATATTGCAACAATGCGAGTCAAGCATGTGTTTTATTTTTATGCATATTTTAACTTCTATTATAAGCCCACTCTCTCTTATACACCAATACCCAAAAGTAAAGAAAAAACAGTAAAAGATAACAAAGGAGAAATTACACACATGCAGAAAGAAACTTGTAAAATTTCAGCTCGACAATATTGAAAAGAAGATAAATTGCATACTGAAGATACTAGAGATAAAAAATCAATTAAACTGACACACAGACACAAAAATAAATAAATATTAATAAACCTTTTCTGTAAAAGAAATTTATAACTGAATCAAAGTGCATTGATAGCAACCTTTAACAGTTGGGAAATGGGAACAAGTTAATTTTTTGGTGAAAATGTCAAAAAAGTATATTCTCATGCCATTATTCTTCATGACAATGTAGAATAACGTGCGAAGAAATTTTAAAATACAGTATAAGTTTTTTGTTTCCGGAGAGAGACGATTGGAATTTTTTTCATCGTTAACAGTGCTAGACATTCCTAGCCCTGAAATAAAGCAAGAGAACAATATTTCTTCCTAGAAATGCTTATTTGCTAATTGCTTTCTCATTAATGAACAAAAATACAGAATTACTATTCAATAAATCGTGAAATTAAATCCTTTAAATCCCTGACTCATTTTACCCCACTAGTAACCCGTTTAACCCCACGCTATAGGGTAAAATGGGTCATTGACAACACATTTTTTAACTTCTTTATCGGTATCAATATTTTGTTTTTCCCGAGATATTTCACTTTAAATGTCACAAGGAAGAGTCATTTGCATATCCTGAGCAGTTTATTCACTGGCTGAGTTAATATATTTTTTGCTGTCAAAGTCTGATTCCTTTTTGACCCATTTTACCCCACCTGACCCTATTCTAGACAAATGTGTAAAATTACATTTGCAAAATTGAGGACAAAAAATTCCTCTGAAATTCATTAATAAATAAAATGGAAATAGCAACTCCAACATGAGAAGGTTCAGTGTTGCAATTAACATTACATACGCGTGATTATAAATTATGAACGACCCTTCATTCAAAGTAAGAAAATTGCCTTATGCTAAATTTGCTGCCTGAAAAGATTTGCTTCAATTTTTACTAACTTTAGGAAAAAGTCCGAAAGCCTTAAAATAGTCGCACTTAAAACATGAAGAAGTATGAAGCAGTTAATTGCATTGCTTCAGAGCTTTTTTTAAGGGTGATTCTTTTGATCCATCCAACCAGGCCCGTCATTTAGGGGGGAAGGGGCGGTCAATTGCCCCCCTAACTTTGGGGACATCAATCAAATGGCATATAAGTGGGCGTGGTTTTTGCCACTTTTTGGTGAATTTTACATTGTGTATGTACCCTTTGCCCCCCCCCCCGGAAAATTTCGAAATG
>JAXGGA010024537.1:0-11881 GCA_038373865.1 Uloborus plumipes
GGTTCTAAAGTACCGCATATTTTCATGTATTTATTTTGGAATTTATCATAAGAGTTTTCTTACAGCAAGACTGACATAATTCTCAGGAAATGTGATACAACTTTCATGAAAGTGGTGTATCGTCATTCAGTTTTTACAGAAAAATCCTTTGTTATTGTCTACAAATTTAAAAAAATCGACCAGTAGTGAGTAAAAGATGCAATTTTAATGAGTACTGCGCAACTGAAAAGAGTTTTTTTAACCGATGTATATAACTCAAATGACAAAGAAAACTAAAAATAAAAGTTTATATCTCTATAAAGTGTTTCTGTGTTTTTTAAATAGAAAGTTTTATTTTTCTCAAAAGTTTTTATTTGTTTATTTCTTTTATTTATAATGGGATTCAGAAAACCCGAAGAGATTTTGTTCACTTCGGTTATGCAACACTCAAAAATATCAGATATTTTACTTTTGAGATCTAAACTAAATTTTGATTTCGTAGGTGTGTCTTAGTTTGAATTATTAGACCTTAATTGCCATTATTTAATCTGTTCACATCCCATTCAATTATTGCGATTAATTCAATGATTGATTGATGAAATACTGTCTCTTTATGAACCTATTGCAATTCTAGCACAAGACTACTCAATTTGAACAATCAGCCCATTTTATTTCGACTTATAATGAAAAAAATATCCCTGAAATCAAATCACTTAAATTTACAAAAATTGTTAATTTGTTTTACTTCTTCAGTGGCGGTATTACTCGACAATCAATTAGGGTAACATACCACGCCCTTAGAATCTAGAATTTTTTTTCCAAACTTTAATAAAACAAGAATATGTTCTTAATTAACTTCCTTTCATATTCTGTAAAAATGCATTAAAGAAATGCTTTGTATCCTTCAACAAAAGATTTTTGTGATTGGTAAAAAAATAAATTACGTTTTGAAAAACAAATTTTTGCCTATACAAATTAAAAATTAGAAAACGTTTGCACTTCTTCATCTTACTTCAGATTTGAGGTAAGATGATCGATAACTTTGGGAAAACATGCCGTGTAGAAAATCATTGCACAGCATTATTAAATTAGTTCCGATTTACTAAAACAAAATTTATAAGTGAACATATTACACATACATTTAAATACCATTGCTCTATATTGTTTTTTAAATGGTACTTTTCCCTTCTAAGTAATCGCCCTGTTCTCTCAGAATTTCTTCAAATGTGCATAATTGTGCAAATTAATTGAAACAAACTCGAAAAATTGAGAAAACTAAGAAAAAAACTATTGCGTTTAAATTTATATAGAACCAAAAGTTTTTATAACGTAATATGATGTCTACAACTTTTTGTAAACATTTGGACACGATTCGCCATGGAATCTATCATTTTTTTATACTCATTTGTAATAGTATGTGCGTCTATGAATTAGCGCAATGATTAGCTTCTCCATAGTTCAACAGTACTCATGCAATAGTCGATTTGTGCATGTAGCCCAAAGATTCTCGATTGGATTGATATCAGGAGAGCTCAGACTATTTAGATGTCTCAATTTGGTTCTCAGGCATGACTTTCTTGGTCATTTGAATGCATGGCAAGGGGCTCAATCCTGCTGGAAAAATACCGTTTCATGTGGGTATCGTTCCATCAACACTAGTAAAGGCATTTTATTTCCAGAATAGCAGTAGATTTCTCAGAATACATCATACCATCAACATTCTTCAAGAAACTGACCCCATTGTAACCGAGACAACCCCAAGACTTCTTTTTAGGGTGATTTACAAATGTTTTCCATGTAGCAAACCTGAATTCTTTCACCTGAAGATCTCCGTACGTCTTGAGTTCGTTGACCTTGGGTAATGAAATGAATTTTGTCACTAAATAGTCGTTTCCTCCAATTTTTAGCTGCTCAATTCTTGTATTTCAACACCCACAAATGGGGATTTTTCTTCATTGGTGGAGTCAGAAGCTGTTTCTTCGTAAACCGATAGACAGGCCGACCGGTAAAATAAGGTGCCTTTGAACAGTAGATAAGCTTCTGATTAGTGGAATTTGATGATAGGTAAAGGATTTAAGTATCTCATCCATATTTTTACTAATTTTAGCATAATCGGTGAAGAATAAAGGGATAATTTTAAAGTCATGAAAAAAATATTTTATTTCAATTAATTTGCACAAGGGTATATATGAACACGATTTACGGAGGCAACTGCTGTACACTGCAAAAATAAACTGTTGTTTTTACAGTATAATACTGGCAGCAGAAGTTCCAGTTTAAAACTGTAAAATGCAGAGTAATAAACTGTAAAACTAGAAATTTAACGGTTTATTACAGTAAAGCAGCCATTTTACAGTTTAGTACCACAATTTTACAGTTTATTACCACAAAATTTGCTGTGCTATTTTGTAAACGGCGGCCAGCCTAGGGCAGATCTAGAAATGTTTCAAGGGAGGGGCGATTGATTGTATTACGTATCCCTTTTTACGTATCCTTCAAGGTTTACAAACGTTGACCTCATATGTTTTGGACAATTTCGAAACGTATCCTAAGGAGAGCCCTAAACATCCCTTCTGCTGCATCAAATGTAGTTTAAAAATGCCTTTTTTTATATTCAATATTGAAAATCTACCAGGTAGATCACCCCCATTGCCCCTCCTTTGTATTCGTCCCTGATTTAAGCCCACTATGCAAAAAATGAACTGCTGTTTTTACAGTATAATACTGGCAGCCGAGGCTCCAATTCAAAACTGTAAAATGCACAGTAATAAACTGTAAAACTAGACATTTTAGTTTCTCACTGTAAGTTAGCAATTTTACAGTTTATTGCAGTAAAATTAGCAAGTTTGCAGTTTAGTACTGTAAAACTAGCAGTTTTTGAAGTTTTGTACTGTATAAAAATTAGCTGTACTATACTGCCAGAACAACACTCATTTTTTACGGTGCACATAACATTTCACCCCCTTATTCCCCATTCACAGCGACGAGCTTCACCCCATCGAAGCCCTACCCTCCGTCGTGCGCCTCCCAGCTCATCGACGGACCACTGTCGAGCGAGGAATGTGCCAACATCCAATCCCTGGTGGAGTCGGACGGCTACGGCATGCACACGGAGGCCTACCCCAGGGAGACGCACCAGATGCACGACATGAAGCCGAGTTTGCAGGACATCCGGCAGCAGATGCACCTCCACCACCAGCAACAGCAACAACAGCAAGTGCCACCACCGCCCCACCAGCAACAGTACTGCCGGATGGAGGAGAGCTACGGGGATTATTACGGACCGCCCTATGGGTGTCCCCCTCAAGTCCGGCATCCAGAAGGTAAATGCAGAGTTTAAGAGCAATATTTTCGTCCTAAGCTCAAAAGTAGTATCTGCAGTCGAGCTCAAACTGGGATATTACTCTTTAAAGTTTTGCGCTACCATGTCTTGGATTCAGATGATACTTTTTCGGAATTTTTTATAAAATACTTCCCATTTTCAAATGAACATATAATATTGTATTTAGGCAAATTACATCACGAAGAGCCACCTAACTCAATTTTGTTAAAAAGTGCAGTTACGACTTTTGTGCTTAGCCTGGCAGAATAAGATTAACTTCACAGAAACATTTCTTGATATCAATGGTTAGGAGATAGAGGCATGTTACCGGTTTACAGCCTAAGGAGGAAATCGGTAAATTTTAACATTATAAGTTCATGAAAATTTGTAAAAACTTTTTCAATGAATCTGATAATGTTTTTACATATGCAATTCACTGAGATGTTTAATAGCCTAAATAAACACCACTCCACCAGCAGCAGAACTGCTAGATGGAAGAGAGTTACTGGGTCACCTTACGGTAGTCTTCCCTCAAGTTCTGCATCTGGAAAGTAAATGCAAGCTTTTGCCGGACACTGAAGAAGAAACCTGTTGCCTCCTAAACATGTTTGCCCCTTTTAAAACTTAATCTTTTTAATCTTATTTGTGCTTTTAGACGTTGTATCTCCTTTTACCAAATTTACCCACAAAGCTATCGATTTCTAAGGATACAATTCCAAATCATAAAACAATAATCAAAACAACCAACGAAAAGAATTTTTCTAACACATTCCCCCATCTTATTGCTGCCCAGGTACCACCTGTTAGACAACAAGCTGCAGGACAAGCGTCCCATGTCCTTCGAAGAGCACCTGTTGCCTCTTCCCGAAGATGACCACCCTCTAGTGATAGACGAGGGTCGGCCGCAACCCCCGCAGCCCCATCGCTACGGGAGCATAGAAGACGAGGACGACAGCAATTCCTTGCAGTCATGCAGCCAGCAGAGCGGCAGCACGCCCCACTACAACAACTGCTGCGAGATGATGTCTTCGCCGCACTCCGACATGGGGGATGGGAGGAGGATGCTGGAGTGTCAGCAGCCCTCGCCACAAGATCCATCTCTCCGAGGTAAGGTTCACTTAAAATTACCCTTGGGGCCTCGGTGGCCTAGAAGAATAGTATTTTCCTCGTAAGGCAAGAGGTCGCGGGTTCGAGTCCCGCCTTGCCCATGGGTGTTATTTCAACCTCTCTGTGCAGTAAATCTCTATTGTGCTTGTTCGGAGGCAGGACGCATAGTACGCAGTCCTCATGTATGTCGAAGCTGATGACTTCAATATTTAAAAAAAAATGCTTTTAGCCAGTGTCTGTTTGATGCCAGCCGGATCGCAGATCCTCCGTGTTCACAAATGGTGACTGGGGCATATTAAATATGCCGTAGACAAAAAATCCTCGAAGTTCATCTTTCTTTCTTTATTTAAAAGCAAATCAGCTTCACATATATAAAAGACTTCGTACCAGGCACCTTAAACTCGGACAAATATAGGAAAGATTTTACAATACAAGTTAAGGAAAGAATACCCAAGCCGATGTGGGAATTGAACCCACGTCTTTTGGCTTAGAAGATACAGCTTCTACCACAGAGAGACCCCAAAAATCCTCCAAGTCGCCATTCTAAATCAATACCTCTGAGGGTACTGGATGCTCCAAGTCTGAATCAAAAAACACAGCTGCCTTCAGGGCCCGATCCAGCTGGTTAACCGCGTGTCGTGACAGATACGAGGGACCCTGGAGTATAATGTGGAGTTTAATGTCGTCGTCTGACTCACAAATAAGCCCACGAAATCCAGACTAGGAATTATTATCAAGAAAGATTTAAAATATAATAATTATTTTATCTCACTGAACTCAGGGGCGTAGGAACTTGGTAAAAACAGGGGGAGCTAGATGCAGTGCAAGAGCCTGGCGTTTCTTGGGAGGGGGGAGAGCAAGACACACTTTGTCCCCCTTTACGCTGAAGCTCATTTATAAAGTCCTTCATTTTCAAATAAACATTTTTTGTGAATAAAATAAAGTTAAAAACACTACGACAAGCACACTTTTACATTATTAATATGAACTTCGTTTTTGATGTAATATTTGTTCAGAAATAGGAAGTCTGAAACTTTTATATCGGAAAAATTTCCAAATGGTACCTTTTGAAAAAGACTTTCGACGATTTTTGGTGACTTTAGAGGATATAAAACTTTTTAAATAAAAGTCTTAAAAGCGAATTGATTCTACCTTTGGTTACATTAGAGGCAGGAATTGGGGCAGCAAAATCATCCTTGGCAATTTTCCTAAATTGTAACTTTAGAAACGCACTTTTAGATGATTTTTGATGATGTTGAGAACAAGAGCCACTTCGACTCCCCCTTTCTTTGCTGCTTATTGTGTGAATTTACTAGACAAAAGATCGCATTTTTGAAACCAGGTTCGCGGTAAAAAAAATATATTACAAAAGGTTATAAAAAGGGAATTTTTCCCGGGGAGCTGAGCCGGTCTGAAATATTCCAGGGGGATCCTACGCCAATGACTGAACTAAGCAAAACTTATTCGAATATCTGCTCCACAACGCTATTAAAACTGAGCTGAGTTGTCTCAACTGTAGCTGACTCGTGTGTAGAGCGAAGGCTTAGCAATGTCCCTTTAGTTGATTCAACTCATCAAGATGGGAATGGTAGTGTACTTGTCATTTCAAGATGGATATATTTATCAAAACCCAGTTTTATAGCCGATACAGATCTCAAGTCTTGTTGATATCTGGCTAATTTGGGAGAAATTACAGTTTCTGAAGTTTCTTAAATAAGTGCTGAAATATTTACGAAAGTTTATATGTCGATACTATATCTAAAGTATACACTATAAATATACTATGTACTATGCTTTTTAATTAGTTAAATTTTTTATTGATATTCAAACTATTTTTTCCGATATAATTACAAACAATCATTAGAAAAGAGATAAGCTTTATTACTTAAGTTATCTCAGTAAATAAGCTATGATTTTAACACAAAAAGGTCCTGACAGTTTGAACCTGTATCAGCATACGTTTTATTTGTTTCATTCTTTTATTCATAGTTTTTTATTGAATTTTAATCAAATGTGTGACTTTAAAAAACTGAAAAGGAAGATACGTCTCGCACAGTTTTGAAGTTTTAGTATAACTAAATTAGTAACAATTGTTTCAGAAATTCAAAAAAAAAAGAGAAAAGAATAGAATATGGGAAATTTTAACCGCCATATATAGTATAAATCACGATTATAAAGCTGTATCAATTGTAATCAGCACATATTAAATTACCATGAGTACACAGAGTTATTTTTATGTGGCCTATAAATAATCCAAAATACTGAAAACCCAAGTATATAAAAATAAATAAAAAACAAAATGTGTATAATATTCTCCAAAACAAGAGATACAAGCAAACTTTGAAATATATGCGAAAAATTTTCCCTTCCTTCTTTAGAATTTCATTTTCGCATTTTTTAAGTTTTTATACTGATATCTTCAAACTGTCGTCCCTTTTTGGGAAATGAAGGGGGGGGGGGGACTGATTCTCCAGCCGGAAACATGTTAATGGCTGGTGCTGCCATCTATTGCACACTTAAAAGACTAAGTTGCTTTTTGTACGGAATAATATTCTCTATTTTTAAGTATTGTTTCTTTTAATATTTCAGATTGTTGAAAGATGTTTTAAAAAATGAAAAGTTCTTTAATTAAATATTGGGAAAGGAAATTCTTGAAAATACTTTTGTTAGCATTTTCTTCAAAAGAATCGAACATTAAAATTTAAAACTTTTGCATTGATTTTCACTTGTTAATCTTTTTCCCATATCCCAATGAAACACTTCTGACTAAGGTTCATTCAACGTTTCTTAGCTAAATAAATAAAATAATCATCAATAACTACTATAGAAGTATTTTTTCCTTCTCCTTTCTATTTTCTTCTAATATTTAAGAATGGCTACAGCTACTCTTTTTCTTCGTGATCTAACTTGGACGATATATTTTTTTTTTTTTTTTTTTTGCATTTTTTTCTTTGGTTTCGATTTAGTTATATCATAATATATCATGTATAAGTACTATATTATTTGTCTTTATACTAATACATTTTGCTTAAACATTAATAATTAATTTACGTAATCACAAATTGCCTAAATTTCCATAAAAAGCTGCCATCTGCAAATTTACTTTTTAAACTTTTTTTCAACCTAAATTTTAAAAAAAGTCATCAACATTTAAAACCGATAGTTTTTTCCCTTTTTTTTCAAAAACAAAACTTGCAACTTTTTCAGAAATGGTTTTGAAAAGACATAATCAAAATTTAAAATACTGACTATCCTAGATATAATATTGACGATTCATAGATTATATTGTATTGATATTTACTATGTTATATTATATTACATTGATATTCATTTGAAAAGAAAATGAATTTTAATGCAAATTTTTTAGTATTAAATAACAATTCATAAGATGTTTTTTTTTTTTTTTCACCCTAAAGTTTTGACTTGTTTATTTCATTTTTGGACATGGAATATAAATGGAAATGCCAAGCGCTTTACTTTTTTAAAAAGGAAGCAAGCTGCAAATTTTAACAAAAATTATGAATTTAAGAGGATTTTGTGCTTACTTATTTATTTGTTTTCTATGGTTTATCTATTTGTTTTTATTCATTGATTTATTTTTCAGCTACTGTCTAAAATTTTTTCGTGCGACCTCCGCTGTATCTGCGCACGCGCGAAGTCTCCTCGGACTTGCTCGAAATAGGGGGAAAAGCAACGAGGAAGTAGAAAGCGAACAAAAGCTGAAGGCATCGGGTAGTGCGCATCCTAAACCTATCTCCCCTTTTTCAGATGGAAGCGTCCGTGGCTCCCAGGCGCACAAAACGCAAATAGACAGTATTGGCAAATGCGGAAAAATAAAATCCGATAAGGTTTATTTTTACTATAATAAAAGAGCTACAAGCGTACATTTCTGTTTAACCCCTTCCTTGTTTTTGCAAGTACGCAGTACGAACACTCTTTTCGGGCTTTTACTGATTTGCTAGCACGCCGTACGGACAACTCTGATTCCCATTTCGCAATTTCGCTTTCACTATTTCCCCCAAATTTTGTCTATGTTAAGTAGTAAATTATTTGTGTAGACGGGTGATAGATGTCCAATAAAAGCTAGTTAGTTCACATTCTATTGTTAACTTCAAATAACTTCAAACATTCTATTTTGTTTTCTATTCTGATTGGCTCGTAAATGGGAAATGAACAAAAATGCAATAAAAAATTGCGACCGTTTTGGACTGAATTCTAGGGAAAAAAATGACACTGATAAAAGGTTAATAAAATGTAGGAACTCTGATGTGATTTTTATCTTTTTAAATTTATAAATCAATTAATTTTTATTATATTTAAGTAAATATTTCATTTATTTATTTATTTTTTTATTTTATTTTATTTATTTACTTTGTTTTTATTTATATATTTATTTATTTATTTATTTTTGGAAGCGAGTAAAGTTTTTTTTTTTTTTGTCATGAAAACCAAATATTCATCATTGTTTTTTTTTTTGTTTTTTTGCAGCTTTTACACTGTTAACGAAACGCGACAACTTTCTTTTTCATTAATGTTTTAAGAAAATGTTTTATTTGATGAGAGATTGATATTTTGCCTTCAGAAATCAGCTTTAAACATAAAATAGCTGTGCGTAACATAATTTGTAATCATAGCTAATTTAGAAAATATTGATCAAATGCGCAGGTATACAGGAAAGTATAGGCTCGATTAGTTCTAGACGAAATGTTTTGTTTGGTTTATACTTTCTGAAATACGAATATAGGGGCAAATATTTAATTTAGTAAAAAAAATAAAATAAAATAAAATAAACTTAGTGTGCAAAAAATTATTCACTTTGCAGCTTGCACTGTATTGGACCACTTCGAGTATAATAAAATAAAATTAAAGGCACAGAAATTTGAGGAATCTTCTTCGTTTTGAAAGGAATATAATGAAAAAGGTATAGCCGACACCACTATATCTGTTTTCAGTATAGCATTTACTACTTTTTTTTCTAAATTTTAAACTCATCAGCAAAAATTTAGTAATTACGAAACGAGAGAAATCTATTGTGACAGAAGATTAGTCCCTCTGCAATTAATTTTCACTGCATTGAGCGTCTCAAAGTAATGAAACATAATTTACAGGCGCAGGAATTTGAGTACTGTTCTTTTTGGGAGGAATGTCATAAAAAAGTATAATCGACGCCATTTTTAGCGTTTTAATTTCTCATAAATGGCTAAGCTCTATTTTCAATATAGCATTCACTGTTTTTTTTCTAAATTTTAAACAAACTGAAGTGTTATTACGCGATAGCAAACATTTAATTATTTTTTCAAAACGAAAAAAGTCTATAGTGAGAGAAAATTAGTAACTAACGTAGTAAAACATAATTTACAGGCACAGGAGTTAGAATACTGTTTTTCGTTTTTAAAAGGAATGTCAGAAAAAGGTATAATCGACACCATTCTTAGTGTTTTAAATTCTCATAAATTGGTAAGATTTATTTTCAATATAGCATTTACGTTTTTTTTTTTCAAACTCCCAAAACTGTTATTACGCGATAGCAAACATTTAATAATTACAAAACGAGAGAAATCTATTGTGACAGAAAATTATTCTCTCTGAAATTATTTTTCACTGCATTAAGTGTCTCCTAATAATAAAACATAATTTACAGGCGCAGGAGTTAGAATACTGTTTTTCGTTTTGAAAAGAATGTCATAAAAAAGGTATAATAGACACCATTTTTAGTTTTAACTTCTAATAAATTGGGAAGATCTATTTTCAATACAGCATTTCCTTTTTTTTTTCAAAATCTCTTAACTGTTATTACTCGATAGCAAACATTTAATAATTACAAAACGAGAGAAATCTATTGTGACAGAAAATTAGTCCCTCTGAAATTAGTTTTCACTGCATTAAGTGTCTCTAAGTAATAAAACATAACTTACAGGCGCAGAAGTTAGAATACTGTTTTTCGTTTTTGAAAGGAATGTCATAAAAAGGTATAATCAACACTAGGGTGGAGCGGAAAAAATGAATTTTTGATTTTCTTAAACGGGTACCTTTCATTCACTGTGAATGGGGTCAAGTATCAATTCTATAAAATATTTCATTTTTGTGACGTCATCTTTAATTTGGCTTAAAGTTTTGAAATTTTTTATGTTTTTTAGATTTTTCAAATTAAAAAAAAAATATCTGAAATGAAAAAACTAGTAACTGGTGGTTATTAAATGGAAGAGAAAGGTTTGAAAGATACAAAGAATTTTTTTAAACCATTTTAGATTATGATTTCAGTCTGCGCATTAGGCCCAAAGCTCATCAAATTTTCCGAAATTTCCAATATTTTCAATATTGATCAGCTATTTTATGATTTAATATTTCCACTCAATATATACTTAAAGCACCTTCAAAATATTTTCTTAATCATTTTGTTGTTTCTTTGAACTGCTCAACTCTTCGCTTGCTGATTGAAATAACTCAGGATTCACCACGAGGAAGTGGCTGCACTTCGAGTGCCACCCGCGGTCCCTTGCTTCCAACCAAACGAGCGCACATATTTACATTTCTTAGACACTTCAGGAACAGTAAATTGTTTCTTTACGTCAGAAATTGTTTGCATTGGTTTTCATGAATGCATACAAAGACAGGAAAATACATAGGTGTAATGCAGAAACTGGAAGAATAGTTGGTAGACCTCTGCAATGGGGTATTTGCCAATTACATTTAAATGAACTTAATTTGCGGCATTTTTTGCGAAATCTAGATGGACCTACCAGTGGACCGAAGCGATTTGTTGAGCCCGTTGGACGAAGCTAAACAACATGTTATACTTTCGAATCAGTTCATCTAAACCTATAGAGTTTCGATGGTGACAATAAAAATGATTTAAATTCTGAGCAATAGTAACTTACTGAGATGTGCAAGGTTGTTTTGACTATAAAAATATTCAAAAAAATAAGAAACAGAAGTCCAGAAAAGCTTACCCAAGCCAGATGGTTGACTACAGCGAACATAATCTTTAGACTATAATTTTTAAAAGAGTTCGTAACTTTCGCAGTAAAAGTGTTCCTTGCTCTTTTAGGATGAAGTGCAGACGTTACTCATTTACCTATGAATCGGTGTGAGATTATAAAGAGTTACACTTATCTCTAAGGGAAAAAACAGAAAATTGTATTCACATCCATTCAAAAAAATGTATACTTTGCACCCCAGAAATATGCTGTTATCGATGTTAGTTCATAAGAGAGAGCATATAAAGAAACTCGTTTTAAATCGCATTATCAACGCTCAATGTAGAAAACAAACAAGCAAACAAGTGAGAACGTTCCAGATCCCACAAATAGATAACAATCTAGTTTCATACATCCCATACATAAATCAAAAATCAGAATGCATCGATATGATTTCTTGGTATGATGTGGAAATTACAAAGCGACCTTTTACACGTAATTTAACAACACAATATTTACAAAGATTACCTAAAAGCTGAGAATTTTTAAAAATTTT
>JAXGGA010024538.1:0-11881 GCA_038373865.1 Uloborus plumipes
GAAAAGTCGTTAAAAGCTCACTTTTTTGCATTGAAAAAGGCTGAAACACATGTATGCAGTACTCTGAAAATTTTAATGTTATGTATAAGATGTTGTCATGTTATATTTTACTTTTCTGCATTGAAAGTTATTATGTCATAATTTTTATTCTTCATTAGCATTTTAAAATGATTTCGTTCAATCTGTGTATTAGTACTTCAAAAAGCGAATTCCGAATTTAAAATAAATAAAATTGTCAGTGGAAAGAACTACTTTAATTATTTTACACAACTAAGGCTATAGCTTTAAAAAAAATAGAAAGCTTTATGTACCAACAGCTGGAAATCTTACTTGCAGCTTCTAGAATCGACAGTCCGATATTGTTTCTAATTATTTTGCATGTATGACATGTGCTGGCAAGCTAAAAGTATGTAAAGATCAATTCTATTTTGATGATGTTTTTTGAATAATTTTTTTTTTGATTTTGAAGTGTTCATATTTTTTCATTAAAATACTTGTCCTACTTTTTGTAAAAGTGTCCTACTTTTTTGTGAAAATGTCCTACTTTTCCTACTTTTTGACCGTTTAAAAGCGCAATGACCCTTGTATGAAGTAAAATTTATTGGATTTTTTTTAATTACCCGTTTAATTAACTCAGATTTAAATTTAGATATTTTTTTTTTCTTTTCATAATGTGTCATCAAAACTAAAAATTTTGTTCTAAAATTTTTGAAATTGCCACTTCTACCCCTGTAATATGTTCGTTCAATAGTTCTTGCAGAAAGGTTTTATCATTTTTTGAGTTAATTGCAAATAAAAAACTGAAAATTATAAAAATTTTGACAAAATGAAGCGTTTTTGTCTTTTTTTTGTACAAATTTATGTATATCATTACTATATACTTAAAGTACTCTGACCTACTTGATGGACACATTTTACTAGGAGAGAAGCATTAAAATGAGCTGCAAAAAAAAATATTTTCCGGAAAACTAAGAGACCCCACACTTATTTTTCTTTTCTACGTTATTCTACGTTTCTATAGGTTCCATAATCCATAAAAGTTTTTTCTAATGTTGTAGTTTTTAGTTAACTGTGATTAAAAAACCAAAGTTTGAAAAATATCAAGTCTTTTTCTCTTCAAAGAAATGAAATATTAAACAATTTTCGTAGCTCATATTCTTTTCATAGTATAAATTTTCAGTATGCGTAAAAAAAAAAAAAAAAATTGGGGAAATAACGCAGTTTAAAGTCGAGCAAAAATGGACTAAAAACCATACTTTGCGGCCGTTTAACTAAAGAAAGCAACAACCCCTCAACCCAAATAACAATGGGGGCCTAATAAACAAGACTCTGTAATCAATAAATGTAAACATAACCTTGAGGTGGTGCTCCTGTAAAAAACTACAGCGCACTGAAATGTCTTTCAGTCGTCAGTGGCGTAGGAACTTTGTATAAACTGGGAGCTCGGCGCAATGCCGGATCTTTGCGCTTTCTGGGGGGGGGGGGGACACACTTTTCGCCCCTTTACACAAAAGGTCAATTATAAAGTCATAAATGTTTAAAAGCTCTTTTTTTTTCTTGAATAAAATTTAGTTCAACATTGCTAATATCCTTTTCCTGCTCAGAAAGACAAGTTTCACTACACTTTTGCATTATTAATATAGACTTAGTTTTAGACGGAGTATTTGCTTAGAAATGGGAAATCCCATACTTCTCTAACGAAAAAAAGTCCAAATGGTATTTTTAAAAAATGACTTGACGATTTTTAGTGACAGTGCGTGATTTTCCTAGAAAAAGAGATCACACATTTGAAAACAGGTTTGAGGGAAAAAAATGTGCTACAGAATGTTGTAGTGAAGAATTTTTTCCGGGGGGCTGAGCCGGTCTGAAATATTTCCCGGTTCCTACACCCCTGTCGGTCGTTTTACGAAAAAATCGTTGCAAAACATTAAACTTTGGAAATTTTGGGGGGGCTAAAAACTTCAGAATGTTCACTTTTCATGACCTACTTTTACATATAAAAGCAATGAGGAAAATAAAAAATGTCACTGCTACACCTTGTCTAAATTTCAAAATAATGGCTCTGAACACCAGAAACTCCAGTTGCAAATTTTATTCATTGCTTAGTCACCCTATTATTTTCTTACAATTTTGGCAGCCGCCGCTAGATGGCAGCACAAGTATGCATTGCAGATAATGTGACATTCATTACTGGGAGACGTACATTGGATTTTGTCAAAATGTTGAATTTTGATTGATGATGAACCCGTTACTTGTGGGTTTTGGAAAAGGGTATTTCTGTGTGTTTCAAAATTTTGAAGGCAGGCCCGACGACAGCGGCACTTGTCTCCTGCGCAGAAAGATTTCAAATGCTGATATTTTCTCCCGCTGGGCCACTAAAAAAAAAAAGAAAAAAAAAAAAAAGCCCCCCTCCTTTTTAAGGGAAGAAGGCATATGGTTGAAAAGCTACAAACAAATTTCGGAATAGAATAAGTTTCTGATCAAATATTTTAAGTTTACCTGTGCAGAGAAACCAATAATAAGTGCACCGGTTTTTGACCATGGGCTCCGACAAAATAAGTGCAACCCCAGCTTTGGGACCCTGATAGCACACTTAGTCTCAGCAATGTTCTGGCGACGTCGCAATGTCTCATTCTCGTCACATCACATTGCGCTTTAAAAAGTACGTCTCCACGATGTAACACTCAAACGTCTCCACGATGTATCAGTGTGACGTTCTCTGAAACAGTCCCTTCTTCTCTCGAAACGATCACGCATGCGCAGAATTGAATAGTCAACTTATTAGAAAGTTTGTATTGTGTGTGTGTTTTGTCTTTTATTTACTGAAAAAGTTTTTTAATAATGCTTTAAAAGTTCTAATTAATTGTTTTTTGGGAGAGGAAATGCATTTTTTTCTATTTCATGCTTAACCGTTCATTTCAATCTCAAACAATTTCTTTTATTATTTTAAGTTGTGTTGTTTTGTATGTCTGTAAAAAAAAATGCATTCAGGTGGATTGGCTTCGATCCTATAAAAAAAGTTGGTTAGTTAAATTTGAATTTATTTTAAGTTAATAGAATTGTTGCTGTTGTTATCAAAAATCATAAGGTTAGAAAATAGAATTGTTTTTTTTTTTGGAGAATATTTTGATTGCAAAAGTCAAAAATTTTAGGAATGTACATGAATTTAATTTTCATAACTCGTGATTTTGAGGTGACCGTTAGTTTTCAAAGATGTTTTCATTTTGCTTCAAAAATCTTAGAATTGAAATTCATTCCAATTTAAATTGCTGGATTTTCTACTCAGGTATAATATTAAATTGTATCATTTTCTTATTTTAAATGTTTATTTGCATTCTAAACTGTTCTTGCTTGGGTCTTTATAAGTTATATATTGAATTTTATTAATTTCATGAATTTCCTGCTCAATGTTTAAAACATATAATTCCACTCGAATTCCTATTTGTTTAGTTTTCCATATTTAATTATAAAATATCAGCTTTTCTTACTACAGTTTATTCAGAAATGGATGGCGAAAGAGGGTAGTAGTAATATTTATTTACTCTCTCTGACGCTGTATCTTTTTCTGTTACTCTCAGCAATCGTCTTGATCCTGTTTGTCGGCAATGGAAATGCTGGATTTCCTGCTCAGGTATAATATTAAATTGTATAATTTTCTTATTTTAAATGTTTATTTGCATTCTAAACTGTTCTTGCTTGGGTCTTTATAAGTTATATGTTGAATTTTATTAATTTCATGAATTTCCTGCTCAATGTTTAAAACATATAATTGCACTCGAATTCGTATTTGTTTAGTTTTCCATATTTAATTATAAAATATCAGCTTTTCTTACTGCAGTTTATTCAGAAATGGATGGCGAAAGAGGGTAGTAGTAATATTTATTTACTCTCTCTGACGCTGTATCTTTTTCTGTTACTCTCAGCAATCGTCTTGATCCTGTTTGTCGGCAATGGAAATGCTGGATTTCCTGCTCAGGTATAATATTAAATTGTATTATTTTCTTATTTTAAATGTTTATTTGCATTCTAAACTGTTCTTGCTTGGGTCTTTATAAGTTATATGTTGAATTTTATTAATTTCATGAATTTCCTGCTCAATGTTTAAAACATATAATTGCACTCGAATTCGTATTTGTTTAGTTTTCCATATTTAATTATAAAATATCAGCTTTTCTTACTGCAGTTTATTCAGAAATGGATGGCGAAAGAGGGTAGTAGTAATATTTATTTACTCTCTCTGACGCTGTATCTTTTTTTGTTACTCTCAGCAATCGTCTTGATCCTGTTTGTCGGCAATGGAAATGCTGGATTTCCTGCTCAGGTATAATATTAAATTGTATAATTTTCTTATTTTAAATGTTTATTTGCATTCTAAACTGTTCTTGCTTGGGACTTATGAGTTATATATTGAATTTTATTAATTTCATGAATTTCCTGCTCAATGTTTAAAACATATAATTGCACTTGAATTCGTATATGTTTAGTTTTCCATATTTATTTTTAAAATATCAGATTTTCTTACTACAGTTTATTCAGAATTAATTAATGTTGCAGTGTGACAGTTAATGCATGTTACTCTATGACAGAACTGAAGTTGGATTTTTTCCACCGTTCTAGAATATATCTAAGGATAGTCGCATTGCAACAACAATGTCGCAGTGCGACAGTACATACTGGTAACTCTGCGACGCATCTGAAGTTGGATATTTCCACATGCGAAGAACATCTCTGAGCTGTCGCATTGGCCTATAGATGTTACTCTGCGACGTAACATGCGACGGACATTTCCACATGCGTGGAACGTCTCTGAGACGTTCCATAGATGTGCCGCCACGTCTCTGAGATATTACGCACGTCGCAGTGCGACGTATTTTTTACGTCGCTGAGACAGAACTGTGCTATTAGGGGAGGAAAGAAACTTGGAACTTTTTTTTAATTAATTAAAGAAATATATATTTTAAAACAAAGTTCATTTTTAACTGACTACAAAATATGTAACCTTTAAAGAGTATCTCAAAAAATATGGGTCATATTTTATTTTGTGAGTGCGGCGAAACCGAAAATTCGGTTACTTTGAATGTAAAGGAAATGGAAAATACCCGGATTTTCAGTTTCGGTCCGTTTTCTGCTGATGTAGAACCCGGCCCTAACTGTAAAATACTTTTAAAAGTTCGAAATATATCTTTAAAATTAGTAATCACATGTGTGTGTCTGCGAGCATAGGTGGGGGTGCATTATCATATCCTTGACTTTTAAAATAAATTTCAAATAATATTTAAACAAGGATAAACAACTAAACACTTTGAGAAACTGCAATCACGCTTATGTCCATGAGGCGTGGCTGCGAGGGATGCAGCTTTATCTCCTGGCTTTTATAAATCGAATTTTATCAAGAAGGGACTAACCAATAAGTGTTTTAAAAGTCATAAAGTACATTACATAAATTATTAATCTCATGTTTATGTCCACAAGAGCAAGTAGGTGGATGTAAGGCCCCTATATAGCGGCTCTAGGTGGTCTATATAGCGGCTCTAGGTGGATGTCTTCTCATTCTCGCCCTCCTGGGCTATTCTCTGTTATGCACGGGACATTTGCAGACTTTTGAAGTAGTTAAAAATAGCAAAAAAAGGATGTCTATTAATGGTTTTCTGCAATGGTGTTATAAATTAAGATTGATTCTCAAACTTCAATCGCAAAACAAAAAAATAATTATTGTTTAAATATGTAAAAAATGATTTAACAGGCTCGTAATGCACGGGACTCAAAAGAAAAGAAATTCCACCTTTACTTCTATATCTCATTAACTCTAAATTTAGAACTTTTATGAAACCATTTTATTTTTTTAATTGCTGCTGAAAATTACTATACTGTCTAATTATGCCACATTTTGGTTAAATAAATTAATCTAATCATTAAAATTACAAGTTTATTTCATTTGTGTTATGCACGGGGTATAAAGTATGGCCGACGCATCAAGCTTAAGTTCGACCACTTTGGATCCAATTCATTTACTTTTACTTTCAATATTTCATTGTTGCGGAGTAGGGTTACCAGAAAAACGTTTTGGCACATTGCTAAGCTTTGCCAAATCCACGTGCCGCTAATGATTTATCACAGTGAAAAAATACCAAAGCGCGATTACTGGCCAAAAAAGACAACCCCTCAAACACTCAAACACGCGCTGGATCCAAAGTGGTGAAACTTAATCTTGATGCGCCGGCTCGTCTATATAGGGGCCGTAGGTCCTATCTAGAGCCGCTACATAGACAGGCCGACTTATCGAGCTTAAGTTTTACCACTTTGGATCCAACTTATGAACTTCGACTTTCAATTTTCATTGTTGCGGCGCTAAGGTTACCAGAAAAAGTTTCGGGACATTGCCAAGCTTTGTTAAATTCACGTAAAAAATTACCAAAACGCGATAACTCGCCAGAAAAGACAACCACTCACAGAAAAAGACAAGTCTCAATCACGTTCTGGATCCAAAGTGGTCAAACTTAATCTTGATGCGCCGGCTCGTTTATATAGGGGCCTTGGTCCTATCACTACACATTATTGCTAAAAACATAATTTGAATTGAAAAGTACGATTAAACTCAGCCTAATGTAAAGGAAAACGATTTGTTCGAGTCGAGGAGATTATTGGGACAGATGGCCTTGCATCTGAATTTGAAAACAGATACATGACTTGGCTGATGCGAGACGTAAACTCCAAATACGAGAAAATCTTCCACTGTTAATGAATAAGGCCACAGAGGAAAAGTGTGGTGAATTTAACTGGCGGTAAAGCAAAATGTTTAGTGAGAAATACAGTCGTGTCAACAAACCAATTGCACAGTCAGCTGGAGATTTTGTGAATGTTGTGAGAAAATCAATGCCATCTTGCCATCTACAACAGTTGCAATATATTTCGATAAATATATAAAGTTAGTTCTATTTGCCTTAATAACACAACAGCCTTCATAGGTTATACTGTGCCAATAAAAGATTGCAATATGGGTTAAACCAAAATAAATTGCCAGGTATTTCAAAAGTGCATGGCATTTAATGCACACCTTCTCCTGACTTCGAGTTTTTTTTCACTTTGTGCAAATACTATTGCACCAGTTAATAAAAATGTTGACGCAAGAACAGTAAAAATTGGGCCTGGAAATTGGGTAGTTTTGAATTATAACGAGTTTATATGCTGGCAAAATTGCACAACTTTTGGTTTATAATAATGTTGTTAAAATAATTCAGCCACCTATAATGCTCGTGGAGTTTTTGACTTTCCAGGTTTTGGATCTATTTGCGTTATGCAAGGGACACAAAAACAAATGTTGATATTAATTTCATTTAATATTTAACTTTCATTCAAATAATAAGAAAATGAAAGTAAATTCAAAACAGTTTCGGTTTTGCTTAGAAAAATGCGTGAAAAATAAAAAAAATCATGTTTTTGTGTCATACACGTTGGACAGCATAACTTGTTCAAATAAATCCTTCTTAAAAAAAAAAAAAAATGATGACATTAATTTTTTCAAATATGTTGATTGTAATGACTAATGAGAAGACTCGAAAATCATAGTGCTGACTTTGCACAATTGATTTCATATTCAAAATTCTGTAAACAAATGTTTTATCTTATTTCCTGCGGTTCAACCATACTTCATAAATAGAAAACATTATGGGTCATTCCAACGTTTTTTACCTTACATTTTTGTATTTCTTTCAAATTTGGCTCATCAATTGTACCCCTTGAGGTAATCAAAAGTCTCAATTTTTAGATTTTTATCTCTATTATTTTTTGATTTATGAGACTTTGAACTTTGGAAAAACCCTCGTTTTTCCATGGGTAAGGAGACATAAAAGGGACCATAACTCGGCACCAAATATAGATAGAACAATTTGGTGAAAGGCATTTTAAAGTACGGTTAGTTGCCACTTAATCTGATATGCAACATGACTAATTTGATAAAAATTTTCTTTTTCAAAAAATAAAATTTAAATTTCAAATTTAAATTTCTCGAAAAACATGTAATGAATTTTTTTCAAAAAATTCTCAAAAATTTTTGTGTATTTTATCTATGTTTGTACAAGTTTTTAGATTGGGATCTCAATGGGATCATATTTTTTTGAATTTTTGAATAAAACTGTATAGGAAAAAAATGATATTTTTTAGATTCTATTTATTTAAATACTAAGTTATCTTGCTTGTGATGGTCTAAAACGTAGTAAACAAACATGAATATGTTTAAAGTGAGCTGGCATGAGCTTATAGATTTGTCAGGTTCACCCCCTAACCCCTTCCTCCCCCGCACAACCACTCTTTTTTTAATTCAAAACTGTTCAAAATGTTAAAAAAAACTTTGATACAAAATGAATGGTAAACTTATTTAAAGTTGGTAAATGGGTTTCCTTATAACTAGACGAAGTATCCCCTCCTCCACCCAAATATACCATTAACGCTGTACTATTATGACATCTAACCTGGGGATTGAATTGACTATTATTTTTACTCTAGGTAAGTGAGCTAGCATTAACTTGTAAATTGGTCAGCTCCCCCTCCCTTCCTTCCCGACCCAACCATTTTTTCCTCCAAACTGTTTCAAATGCTGAAAAAAAACCTTTTTGATACAAAATGAACAGTAAACTTATTTAAAGTTGCTAAATGGGTTTCCTTATAACAAGGCAAAGTAAAACCCTTCCCCCACCCAAATATACACTAGGTGGCCAAAAGTATCCGGACACTTTCAAAAATTCACATTTTTACATATAGCTGGAGAAATAAGTGATCAATTGTTCTTTAACTTTAGTCATACAAAATATAGGCTTCACCGAACATTTCCAAGTTGAAATTAAATTACCCTTGCATTTGGGGGACGATAAGAAGGGGGGTCGAAAGAATAACCGCTTTTTGACCATAACTCTTTGAAAATAGCTCGGAATAAGCTATGCATTTCAGTAATTAATTAGCATACTATGTATAATTACTATACAAATTCAAATGAACGCACCACTCTTACTTCCGAAGATATGAAACATTTTTTAAAAAACGGCAATTTTATTTGAAGGGTTTTTGCTCATAACACGCAGAGTTTTTGATCAAACCTTATCAAAACTTCAGGAAAGATGACAAAATACAAGAGAAAGAACATACTAAAACGGTTTTTAAAAATATTAAAAATCCGATGAGATATGAACGTTAAAAGGAAAAAAAATTTCACGGCGCATGCGCGAACGACAGAAATTTATAACTACAAAAATATTGTAGCCTGGTATATACTGCATCTTATAAAAAAAGTTCCAGTTGAATATCATGAAAATTGAAAAAGATATCAGCGGTCTAGTGAGCTGTATTTCATTCATTCGCAGACAATACATACATAGTGAGGGTCTGTCCACAAAGAGCTATTTTTAAAATAAAGGTTATTTCGTCATCGTTCAAAATCAACGTTTCAGGGGGTCTCCGTATACTTTTGGCCACCTACTTATAAGGTCTTTTTGGCCGAATGGGCGAAATGTGACTTCTATGCCAAATATAAATTTTTAAACAGTATACAATTTAACATTGAAAAATATGCTCGATTGTCCCCACACTATTTGTGAACAACCCCTCTCCATTTATGAATTGACTGCAAATGAATGAATTACAGCTCACTAGATCGCTGATATCTTTTTCAATTTTTACGATATTCAACTGGAACTTTTTTTATAAGATGCAGTATACACCAGGCTACAATATTTTTGTAGTTATAAATTTCTGTCTTTCGCGCATGCGCCGTGCAAAATTATTTCCTTTTAACGTTCATATCTCATCGGATTTTTAATATTTTTAAAAACCGTTTTAGTATGTTCTTTCTCTTGTATTTTGTCATCTTTCCTGAAGTTTTGATAAGGTTTGATCAAAAACTCTGCGTGTTATGAGCAAAAACCCTTCAAATAAAATTGCCGTTTTTTAAAAAATGTTTCATATCTTCGGAAGTAAGAGTGGTACGTTCATTTGAATTTGTACAGTAATTATACATAGTATGCTAATTAATTACTGAAATGCATAGCTTATTCCGAGCTATTTTCAAAGAGTTATGGTCAAAAAGCGGTTTTTCTTTCGACCCCCCTTCTTATCGTCCCCCAAATGCAAGGGTAATTTAATTTCAACTTGGAAATGTTCGGTGAAGAATATATTTTGTATGACTAAAGTTAAAGAACAATTGATCACTTATTTCTCGAGTTATATCTAAAAATGTAAATTTTTGAAAGTGTCCGGATACTTTTGGCCACCTAGTGTACCATTAACGCTACACTAATATGACGTCTCACCTGGTGATTGATTTGAGGATTAATATCCCCCTAGGTATATATTGTTTTTCAGACGAAGTGTTTCTTTTTTCAATACGACCTTCACAAAGTGTACTTCCATTCAATATATGAATTTAAACTTATGATTCATTTCATCCCCTCCCCCAGCACCAATCTTCAATTTTGGAGGAAGAAAAGAAACGGTTCGCCCCAAGATCATAGCAAACAGCAAAATAGCACTGTTTCCCCTTGTTCTCATATTGTTTTCCCATTATTTTAACACAAAACTGAAAAGAAATCAAAGTATCAGGTTATATGTCAGTCCCCATCACTGCCTTTCCTTTCTCTTATTGGACAAAGCTCATGAGCTAATAGGAAAGAGTAACAAACAGAACAAACTGAAACACTA
Organism: Uloborus plumipes; assembly: GCA_038373865.1. Lineage (NCBI taxonomy): Eukaryota > Metazoa > Arthropoda > Arachnida > Araneae > Uloboridae > Uloborus > Uloborus plumipes. Next base: position 10,687 of record JAXGGA010024538.1, read on the forward strand.
CCAGACATCAGTAGAGACTAAGGCTTTGAAATGGGGTTAGGCAGGATGATAAAAAAATAAGAGTTTGGAGCGGGAAGGTAGGAAAAGGGGAGGAGCAATCTGCACAGAAGTTGAACAACATGAGAGGTTATGATCAAAAAAGCAGTGTTTGTTTAATATATGTATATACAGGGTGGTTATAAATTAACAGGAGGTGTTTGGAGCCCTCTAGCTCGCGAACTACTGGGCGAAACATTGCCAAACTTCGCGAGCATGCATATTAGACCATGGGATTTTGATTTCTGGCTTAAAAAAAATAGTTTGAAAAATCACCACCAGGGGGAAATTTGGCGCTGTAAAAGTGTATTACACTGAAAATCGCGCGAATTAAAATTGAAAAGATGCTGTATAAATCAATTTCCCCAAGCAAAAATGATTGTTCTTTGCAAATGAGGTTTAATATGATCGCCGTAGAATTTTCTATTAAAAAAAAATTACCACGAACAAAATAGCTGTCCACCAACCAAATAGAATGCAATAATTTGCATAAACGCTTTGCGTTTAGCAATCATCTGTATAAAATGACTGACTGGGAGCATTCTCATCATTCTGAGCGCAGTTGCCTCTTGATGGCTTTAACTATGCAGGACCGCGCTTTGTTAGTGAAGCTCTACTATCAGCGTGATGAAAATGCCAATGTTACTCTTCGAGAATTTCGGCGAGTGAAGCAGTTGAGAAAAGGCCCGCTGACCATAACAAATTTAAGAAACATGATTAAGCGGTTTAAAATGACTGGATTTCTAGCCCAGCAACCAGGCTAGGGGCGCCAGACGGTTAATCAGCTACAAGTTGACGAAGTTGCAAATGCTATTAGAGAACAATGCTTTGATGCTATCAAAGAAACATTTCTGATATCGCAAGTTTAAAAGATATGATAATTTTAAAAATTAGAGAAATCCATTCTGATATGTTACGAGCTGCCGTAGAAAATGTTCTGCATCGTATGCAGTTCTTACAACTTTACAATGGCGATCATATCGAGCCACATTTGTGCCAAAAAAAGTCATTTTTGCAAATAAAATGGATGCATATTTTGTCAGTAGCAATTAATTCTTCAATAATCATAATAATACACTTTAACAGCGCCAAATTTCCCCTGGTGGTAATTTTTCAAACTAATTTTTTTTTTTTTTTTATTCCAGAAATCAAAATCCCA